>NW_026844589.1:34328079-34458079 GCF_025583915.1 Anolis sagrei ordinatus
ATTAGGAATATTGCAACTAATTAGGAATGTTGCATTGAATAGCCTTGCAGCTGCAAAGTCAATCAGTGAGGGTATCTGCATAGAGTATCTGTTGGAAAAGGGGCAAGTGGACTGTATATATAGATTATACATATATACATATACCACACACACACTCTCACACACACACACACACATATATCCAGGGGCAAGTGGACTGCATATGTAGATATAGATATATAGATATACAAATACATATATATGTGTGTGTGTGTGTGTCCAGGGGCATGTGGACTGCATATACATATATTCATATATATACATACACACACACACACACACACATATATATATATAATATATATATCCAGGGGCAAGTGGAATGTATATATAGATATATACATACATATATACATATACCACACACACACACACACACACACACATATATATATATATAGGGGCAAGTGGACTGCATATATAGATATAGATATATAGATATAGATATACAAATACATATATGTGTGTGTGTGTGTCCAGGGGCATGTAGACTGCATATATAGATATGCACATATATATATATACATACATACACACACATATATATATCTCCAGGGGCAAGTGGAATGTATATATAGATATAAATGTATGTATGTATGTATGTATGTTTATCCAGGATGGGAGAAAGAACCCTTGTCTGTTGAAGGCATGCGAATATTGGCAGTGGCCAGCTTGATTAGCATTGAATAGCTTTGCAGCTTCAAAGTCTGGCTGCTTCCTGCCTGGGGGAATCCTTTGTTGGGAGTTGTTAGCTGGCCCTGGAACAAGGAAGGCACTGCAGACTAACTCAGCTCGAGAAGTCAGCCGTAGCATAGCTCTTGATGTGCCACCCAGGGCACAGAATAGTATTTGAGAACACAGACTCTCACAACCACCATGTCAGGCCAGCTTAATAAAGCTTGGTTGCTTCCTGCCTGGGGGAATCCTTTGTTGGGAGGTGTTAGCTGGCCCTGATTATTTGTTGTCTAGATTAACCCTTTTTTTTTTTTAGTGTTGCTCTTTATTTATTTCATGGTTTCCTCCTTTCCGTTGAAATTGTCTACACGCTTGTGGATTTCAGTGGCTTCCCTGTGTCGTCTGACGTGGTAGTTGTTACAGTGGTCCAGCATTTCTGTGCTGAAAGGAGGAAATCATGAAAATGAACACAATCTGTCCCCCAGTATTAAAACCTCTAACTTCAGGGCAGTAAACAAAGAGAAATGCTAAAAAAACTGGGGAATTCCAGGCAGGAAAACATCAGGGCCAGCTAATGCCTCCCAACAAAGGATTCCCCCAGGTGGGAAGCAGCCAGGCTTTGAAGCTGCAAGGTTATTCAGTGCTAATCAAGGTGATCAATAGCAGCATTGACACTTGCCTCAAGCAGACAAGAGTTCTTTCTCCCACACTGGACATTATTCCACAGATATATAAACCCCACTTGTTTAGTTTCCAACAGACCTTACAACCTCTGAAGATGCCTGCTATAGATGTGGGCAAAATGTCAGGAGAGAATGCTTCTGGAACATGGCCAGGCAGCCCAGAAAACAATTCACAGCAACTCAGTGCTTCCGGACATGAAAGCTTTTGACAAATGACTTAGAAGGGTTCAAAAGAGGTGCAGAGATTGCAAATTTGCATTGCACAAAAATAAATATATATGTATATTCAAAAATTAGGAATATAGCAACACAACAAAGGCAGTTAGAAATGTTCAAAGGGGTGCGCTGATTGCAAATTTGCATTGCACAATATGTATATGTATATATATATGTATGTATATATATATATATATATATATATATATATATATATATATATATGTGGAAAAATTAGGAATATAGCAACGCAACAAAGCCACTTAGAAAGATGTAAAGGGAGGCACAGATTGCAAATTAGTACCACGCACAAATATATAATAATTTAAAAAATAGAGTTTCTCAACAATAGAGTTCCCAGCCAAGCCGTTCGAAAGGCCGGGCTGCAACTCCCGCACGCACCGTTTAATAATAATGCAATTCCCAACCAGTTCCCAGACAGAGGCCCAGCTAAGCTTTTGTGAGCAGGACTTGAACTGGGCCGCTCTCCTCCTTTTGGGGCGGCTTGTTTCCTGCGGATTTCCCAAAGCGCTTGGCGTCTCCCCCGCTGGGCCTGAGCTTAGCGGTCAAGACAGGTTTGTCTCAAACGGTCTGGAAGTTGAAGGAGGCGGGGGGGCATCATAAAAAGCATTGTGGCCAATGATTATCCCCTGGGCAGCAAGCAGGACTTGGAAAGGTCACTCTGCGTTTCTGTCCTTGGTGTAAACCAGTTTGTCCTGTTGCCTAGACTTTTTATTTTTTTCTTTTACTAATTACGATTTTAATCTCAGTTGTTTGTCCCGAGTAGGACGTTTTTTCCTGTGGGATCTAATTGGAGACTCGGCCTCGCCGTGTGTGCCAAGGCCGTGGATATGCAGACGTCCACTTAATTCTCATAGAACAGAGCTAGTGGCTTTGGTATCAAAACTGGTCTGTTTCCCAGCCATGCCCTTCTCCTTTCTGTGTCCAGTTCCAAGAGGACAAAGGCATGGGCCAACTTGAGCCCTCCCTCCAGGTGTTGGAGTCCAAAACACTCTCGCTTGCTGGGGTGTTCCAGCGAGTGTCTCTGTAGATCTTAGAAAACTATTTCTTGATTTAACTCCCACACTGTGGGTATGCAGATGATCCCCTGATTGACTATTTATTTATCGTGTCATCAGCAACCATACCATTGTATTACAATTCTAACAGAGCAAAACAAACACACAGAAATCTGGTAGTTGGTTAAATGTCCTTTGACCAGTATCTGGCCACTTGGAGTGCCTCTGGGGTTGCCGCAAGGACGTCCTCCCTTGTGCATCATGTGGCAGGGCTCAGGGTGCATTGCAGCAGGTGGTCAGTGGTTTGCTCTTCTCCACACATGTCGTGGATTCAACTTTGTAGCCCCATTTCTTAAGGTTGGCTCTGCATCTCGTGGTGCCAGAGCGCAGTCTGTTCAGCGCCTTCCAAGTCGTCCAGTCTACTGAGTGCCCAGGGGGGAGTCTCTCATTTGGTATCACCCAGGAATTGAGGTGCTGGGTTTGGGCCTGCCACTTTTGGACTCTCGCTTGCTGGGGTGTTCCAGCGAGTGTCTCTGTAGATCTAAGAAAACTATTCTTGATTTAAGTCGTTGACGTGCTGGCTGATACCCAAACAGGGGGTGAGCTGGAGATGTCTCTGCCTTGGTCCTTTCACTATTGGCTGCTACTTCCCGGCGGATGTCAGGTGGTGCAATACCGGCTAAGCAGTGTAATTTCTCCAGAGGTGTGGGGCGCAGACACCCTGTGATAATGCGGCATGTCTCATTAAGAGCCACATCTACTGTTTTAGTGTGATTGACTGAAGGGTCCCATTCCAAGAGGACAAAGGTATGGACCAACTTGGGCCCTCCCTCCGGGTGTTTTGGACTCCAGCTTCCACACTGTGTGTATGCAGGTGATCCCTTGATTGACTGAAGGGTCCAGTTCCAAGAGGACCAAGGCATGGGCCAACTTGGGCCCTCCCTTCAAGTGTTTTGGACTCCAGCTCCCACAACGTGGGTATGCAGATGACCCCTAGATTGACTGAAGTGCCCAGTTCCAAAGGCATGGGCAGAATATAAATAAAGTATATTATTTTACTGACACAAAAACACAGTATGTCACAGCAAACAAGATCGCCATGCTGGATTTTGTATCACAAAATCACAAGTCGAACACTTCCCAAGCGTCTAGGACTGTGTTATGGATCTGCGTGCACCATTCAAAAGTATATTATTATTATTATTATTATTATGCCAAACAGCTCCGAATATCAGGAGGTTCTTCCTAATGTTGAAGTGAAATCCCCTTTCCTGCAATGGAAGGATTCTATCTATCATATGCATATCTCTAACACAATCATATCTATCCTATGGCTCGCTGGCCATCTGTTGAGAGGGCTTCGGTGATGCCTTCCTGCCTGGCAGAAGGGGGCTAGATTGGATGGCCCTTGGGGGTCCCTTCCGACTTAATCTTCCGGCTGGATTAGCCCCCTCCCTTCACCTCCAAAGGACCTCTTTCCCTTCCTGTTTTCATCACCTTGAGTGCCGGTTTAAAGGATCCTTAAGTGACTGATCCTTTAAGTCCCTTGAGAGGAGGTTTCAAATAGACCCTTTAGGGCCACGTTTCATTGTTTGTGTGCCTTCAAATCACTCCTGACAGAGGCTTTTCAAATCTCGTCTTCCTCTTGAGGCTGAGAGAATGTCACCCAGAGCAAGGGTGCAAACTCTTGGAATTATGGTCCAGGACTCCAGGCTGCATCCCTATGGTGACCCTCTCCTGTTTGTTTATTTTTGTTTATTATTTACTCTTATTTCTCCTGATTCTGGGGATTCAAGGAGGCCAACACCAAGGAGGACACCACATAATTGCAACATAGCAAGTGCATTACAATAGGAATATAAACATTTTTTAAAAATCACATCTTTCCTTCTTTCTCTTATTTCCGCCCATACCCTTTCCTTCTTTGTCTTCCTTGCCTCCTTTTTCTTTCCTTCATCCCCTCTCTTCTCCTTTCATTATTTTCCTTTCCTCCTTCCTTTCTCTTTCCCTCTTTCCCTTTCTTTCCTCCCCTCATACCTTTTCCCACTTTCCTTTTTCTTCCTTCTTTCACTCCTTTTTCTTTTTTCCTCTTGTCATCCCTTCCTTCCTTCTCCTTTTTCTCTTCCTCCCTTCATCTCTTATTTTTCCCATCCCTTCTCTCTTCCCTTCCCCTTTCCTTCTTTCTCTTTCTTCCTTTCTACCTTTGTTCTTTGTCTCCCTTCCTCCACTCCTTTTTCTTTATTTCATGATTTCTCTTCTCCTTTCATTTTTTCCTTCCTTCTTTTCCCTCTATCCCTTTCTTTCCTCCCCTCATACCTTTTCCCACTTTCCTTTGTCTTTCTTCCTTTCTTCCCTCCCTCCCTCCCTCTACTCCTTTTTCTCCCCCCCCCCCCATCTTCCCTTCCTTCTCCTTTTCTCTTCCTCCCTTCATCTTTTCTTTTTTCTGTTCCCTTCCCTTCTTAAAATTACAACAGCAAAACAACAAAGGGGAAACAATCTGGGCCAACTAATCACCTCTCAACAAAAGATTGCCCCAGGCACTGCCAGGCCATCAAATGCTAATCAAGGTGGTCAGTTGAGACATTCCCACCTAGCCCCAGTAGACAAGAGCCCTTTGTCCCACCCTGGTCATTCCACAGATGTATAAACCCTTTTTCCTAGTTCCAACAGACCTCACAACCTCTGAGGATGCCTGCCATAGATGCAGGCGAAACGTCAGGAGAGAATGCTTCTAGAACATGGCCATATAGCCCGAAAAAACCTATAACAACCCTTCCCTTCTTTCTCTTTCTTCATTTCTACCTTTGTCTCCCTTCCTTCACTCCTTTTTCTTTCTTTCTCCCGCTCTTCCTTCCTTCTGTTTTCTTTTCCTCTTTCTTTTCTTCCTTCCTTCCTCCCTTCCCCTTACACATGCCGGCTTTCTTTCCCTGTGACATCACCGAGGGGCCACTTCACCTAGCAAGAGCCAATCCAGTGGCATCAGTGTCCCCTAGCCACAGGTGGGGTGAAGCAGGTGGGCTGCTTTTCCTCCCGTCCCCTCAAGGCAGAGGTTGTGGTTCTCCTCCTTCTTTGCTACACAACAAGTGGACGGTCAGCAGGATAATCTCAAAGTGAATGGAAATTAATTCATTTCAATGAGGAGAAAAGCTTAAGTGACTGAGGGGGAAAAGGAAAGGGCCTGAGGCTGTTAGGAATTATGGGAGTCAAAGTCCAAAACACCTGAAGTCCAAAACAACCTTGGCCTGATCTAGCTCGAGGGAAAGAACAGTCCCACTCTCTTCTGCCTTGGTTTTGGATTTTCTTTTCCTACCTAAGTGTTGTATCCTGTTGGATTTATTTTGTGCGTTTTGGCTCTGTCATTTCGGATTCTGGTCCCATCCTCTGGGGCATTATCCAAAGCTGCCCCATTGGGTCTGCTGAAGAGGGGTCCAAGGCTAAGCGTGCAACCCCGCACGTTGCACCCTGCATCAATGCACAGAACAGCCTTCGGTCCGGAAGGGAAGAGGGGCTCCTGGGTGCGTGGATACCTCCTTCCTGGGGAGACCAGCTGGACCCGGCCTTGTCCTGACTGTGGCTGATTGTGATGCCTCTTTCCCCCTCCTCTCTCTTTCTCTCTCTTCCTTTAGTACATCGGCAGCTTGGACGTGCCAAGACCCAACAGCCGCGTGGAGATTGTGGCAGCGATGAGGAGGATCCGGGTGAGTCAGCTTGCACACTCCTTCCATCCGTCTTTCCTTCCTTCCTTCCTTCGCCCACCACCCCTCTTTGCCCAGGAGCATCTTCTGCTCAGTTTGTCAGAAAACAGGAGATGGGCTGGTGACACGATGTTCCTGTTCTGCCTGCCTGAAATGCCACCTCCGCCTCCCTTCTCCGAGCTTCTTTTGCTCCAGAAGGCCTCCTGGCAATGCTCCGCGGCAGAGTCCGTTCCAGAACAGAAGCCTTCTGCAACAGCCAGGAAACGGCTCCATGCGCAAGGGGTTCGTGGTCTTCCTAGACCACAATTTGGACACTAGTGTTGGGGCCAGGAACCGGCTCCATGCATAAGGGGCTCGTGGTCTTCCTAGACCACACTCTGGACACAGTTGTCGGAGACAGGAACAGGCTCCATGCGCAAGGGGTTCCTGGTCTTCCTAGACCACAATATGGACATAAGCGTCAGGGCCAGGAACCAGCTGCATGCACAAAGGGTTCGTGGTCTTCCTAGACCACAATCTGGACACAAGCCAAGAGTGCAATGCAGCAGCTCAAAAAGCCAGTGAATACAATGGAATAGCTTTACTGTCATTGTGCTATTGCACAACGAAATTGCATGCCTTCCCCTGCGCTAGTATATAGATATAACTCTTACTAGTACTATACTATGTAGCCTTCTAATCAAGGTGAAAGAAGAAAGCGCAAAAGCTGGGTTGCAGCTAAACGTCAAAAAAACCAAGATTATGGCAACAAGAATGATTGACAACTGGAAAATAGAGGGAGAAAATGTGGAGGCCGTGACAGACTTTGTATTTCTAGGTGCAAAGATGAGTGCAGATGCAGACTGTGGCCAGGAAATCAGGAGACGCTTACTTCTTGGGAGGAGAGCAATGTCCAGTCTCGATAAAATAGTGAAGAGTAGAGACATCAGACTGGCAACCAAGATCCATTGCCTAGTCAAAGCCATGGTCTTCCCTGTAGTCACCTACGGATGTGGGAGCTGGACCTTAGGGAAGGCTGAGCGAAGGAAGATCGATGCTTTTGAGCTGTGGTGTTGGAGGAAAGTTCTGAGAGTGCCTTGGACTGCGAGAAGATCCAACCAGTCCATGAAATAAAGCCCGACTGCTCACTGGAGGGAAGGAGGCTAGAGACAAAGTGGAAGTCCTTTGAATGCCACATCATGAGGAGACAGGAAAGCCTGGAGAAGGGAATGATGCTGGGGAAGGTGGAAGGCAAAAGGAAGAGGGGCCGACCAAGGGCAAGGTGGATGGATGGATGGCATCCTTGAAGCGACTGGACTGACCTTGAAGGAGACCCTGGGGGTGGTGATGGCCGACAGGGAGCTCTGGCGTGGGCTGGTCCATGAGGTCACGAAGAGTCGGAGACGACTGAACGAATGAACAACAACAACCCCTGCGCACACCACCAAAACAACGCACTCCCACCACCACACAGCCCCCAATGCCACATCAGTGCAAAACCATGGAGTTCAACATAGCCACAGCTCTAGCATAACAGACTGCCTCTCAGTCTGTTTGTCCTTGCCTTTGTCACCCTGTACCATCTGCCAGGTGGCAATAATTCAATATTTTGGGTGAGCTGGATCCCCAAGAATGCTCTGAGCTTTCTTAAGGTTGCGAGACTTATAAAGTCCTTCCAAAGAGGGGAGAAAGAGGGCAACCCATGCTTCTCTGTGCAGAAGGGGGGACCCTTTGGAGCACCTTCCTGCCTGCGACTCTGCAGCTACCAAACTGTGCACAGGTCCAGTAGATTAGGCCACTCTCTAGAGCACAACAGGAGAAAGTCACCAGTGCTTTTTCAATGCCATTTTCGGCTAAATCAAGAGGAGCCTAGTGTTGCAACTCAGGGAAACCATACCCTGCCTCGGTTCTGCTTGGTCAGAGCTCATCCTGGAATAGCAGGGTTCCGTTCTGGGCACAAAAATGCAAGATATGGATACGGCCAAGATGGAATGTTTCCAGAGAAGGGCAACTATAAAGAGTCCCAAAACATGGAACTCATCCATCCTCATGAGGCTTAGGGAGTTGGATCTGTTTAGCTTAAAGAAAAGGGACATGAGAGCCAGGTCTCAATATCAGAAAGGAGATTCCATTGAGGATGGTGGGCAAGCTGGTTTTGTGGGATGCAATAGATTCAGTTTGCAAGAAAGGAGATGCCACAACATTAGAAAGAACCTCCTGATGGTCAGAGCTGTTCGATGGTGGAATAGAAGTCTCCTTCCTTCTCTGGACGGCCTTCAGTTAGTAGAGCTTGGATTATGTCTTCCTGCAATGCAGAAGGGGGTTGGACTGGATGGCCCTTGGGGTCTCTTCTGCTTCTAGGATTCTATGCCGTGCTTGTCTTTTTGCCCACTATCCCATTTTCCGTACCACAGTTGGGGTGCCATTGATGAGAGCGGAGCCTGTGTGGGGCGGCACAGAGAAGATGCCTTTATGGCCAAGGGCTGCGGCTCCTTTCAGGGCTTTCTGAGCCCCCCTGCCCGCCCGCTTCCTGTCTTTTCTTTGGGCTCCGTCACTCTTCTCCGCTTAATCCGCTCACGAGTGCGCCTCCCAGCTTTGTGAAGCAGCCGCCTGCCTCTTGTGTCAAGGGCCAGCTCTTCGCTTGCTTCCTTCCTTCCTTCCTCGCTCCCCCTTTGCTTCCTTTCATGAAAGGCCCTTCCGAGAGACAGCCGCATTCTCCAGCCAAGTGGAACCAGAGGAGGCCTGCTCTTTGCCAATTGCCCCTGAACAAGGGAAGACGCAAAGGAGGGTGTTAAGTGGGGCACAATGCGTTCCCATGTCCCCCCAAAAAGTGGGGAAGTTTGCCAGCCAACCCGGCCAACCTCACAGGGTTATCAAGGAGATCAAAACAAGGAGCAGAAGGAGAACTGTCCTGGAAGCGAAGGATGTAAACATTGGAAAACAGTCAAAATAAGTGAACTTTTCCTCCCCAACTTGCAACTTCAGCTGAGAATTTAGAAGCAGGGTTTAAGTGTCCAAAGACAAGGGAAGAAAGGAGTGTGGGCAATATACAACTTTGGCTTCTTGTTCCTTGCAAAAACAGAAGGGCCCGAATTCTGGTTTTACTCCTGCCATTCTTCGCCTGACTCCTTATCTAATGTTGCAGTTTTTGGCTCCTCTCGCAGAACTTGAAGCCCAATTACAGACCAAGGCTTTTTCCAGCTGTGCTGGATCTCCTTCCTCCAAAGCAGGAAGCCTAGAACGAAGAATGAGGAACCCCTTTCTGCCCAAAGGGTGGATTCAGCTTCTTGGGATCCCACTGTGTCACCATAAGCACCTCACATGCTCCCAAAATAGGCCCAATTCCAGCCCAAGGCTTTTTTTCCAACTGTGCTGGATCTCCTTCCTCCAAAGGAATGAAGAGTGAGGAACTCCTTTCTGCCCAAGGGTTGGATTCAGCTTCATGGGCTCCCACTGTGTCACCATAGGTGCCTCGCATGCTCCCCATCTCGGAGGGGCTATCTGAACAAACCTGGCCATGGAAACCCCTGAGAGGCTCACCTTAGGGATGCCATCAGTTGGAAGCAACATGAATGCAGATGACGACGACAACAACGAGCCTTAGGACTTTGCTGAATGGGAACGAAGCTGTATACCCCAACTGTAGTGATGCCGTAGATGATACGGCCCCGTGAAAATCAGGGCCTGAGATACAACAACTGTGGCTACCTTGGGCTGTGTTGATCTCTGCAGCTCCAGGTGTTTTTTCCCCGGGAGCCTTCTGTATCACTTAATTCTTCACCTGACTCCTTATCTAATGTTGCAGTTTTTGGCTCCTCCTGCTGAACTTGAAGCCCAATTACAGACCGAGGCTTTTTTCTAGCTGTGTTGGATCTCCTTCCTCCAAAGCAGGAAGCCTAGAACGAAGAGTGAGGAACCCCTTTCTGCTCAAGGGTTGGATTCAACTTCATGGGATCCTATAGGTGCCTCACATGCTCCCCATCTCGAAAGAAGTCCAAGGCAAAGCCTCTCTGAACAAACCTGGCAATGGAAACCCCTGAGAGGCTCAACTTAGGGATGCCATCAGTCGAAAGCAACCTGAATATAGACGACAACAACAACAACGAGCCTTAAGACTTTGCTGAATGGGAACGAAGCTGTACACCTCAACTGTAGCGATGCCCGTAGGGCAGATGATATGGCCCTGTGAAAATCAGGGCCTGAGATACAACAACTGTGGCTACTTTGGGCTGTGTTGATCTCCGCAGCTCCAGGTGTTTTTTCCCAGGAGCCTTCTGTATCACTTAATTCTTCGCCCGACTCCTTATCTGATGTTGCTGTTTTTGGCTCCTTTCGCAGAACTTGAAACCCAATTACAGACCGAGGTTTTTTTCCACCGCTCCTGGTGTTTTTCCCCAGGAGCTTTCTGTATCACTTAATTCTTTGCCCGACTCCTTATCTAATGTTGCTGTTTTTGGCTCCTCTCGCTGAACTTGAAGCCCTGCACTTTCCGAGTCAGATTTCTCACAGAGAGAAGCATCATTCCCCTGTCTTGAATCTTCATCACTTTGTGGCCCAGGAAATTCCACAGGCAATCCCACAATCCTCTCTAAAACATCAGTGAACCCATCAGTCTCAGGCTGAGCTACAACATAGCCCTCCCTTTAAAAGGAAAGGAAAACAAAAAACTAGTGTAGATCTCAGCTGTTTCTTTCTCCTAGACTTTTCATGGCATGGAAATTGAAAGGAGAGCTTGGAAACCAGGAGGGGAGATGAGTTGTAATTTGAATCTGTGTCTATCCGGTGGAGACCTTGCAAACTAGAAAGCCTTTTCCATCTATCTATTTATCTCATGCTGGAAAAGGGCAAAGGAATGTCTCCCTCGCTCCCTTGGGCTGCTTTCTTCCTGAAATGTCCTCTTTAAAGAACCAAGGAGAAGTTGCTCTGCGCCTGGAGCTGAATGTCAATTTTGTCAGGAGGCAGGCTGCGGGGGGGACGGCGCTCTTGTCATCAAGGCAACGTTAAGCCCGAATTTAATCATTCCTTTTCTCACCAAATAGCAAGTTCTCCCATTGGAACATCCTCGTTGCCGTTACTATTATGATTATTATTATGCCAGTTTTGCTCGGAGCGGAGCCAGGATTAATCCTTTCCACCCTCCGAGCCCCCCTTTCCCTGACTTTGACAGTGACGCTGCTCTTCTGGAATATTAAGCAGGGTTAAAAGATCGGGAAGGGTCCCCCATTGAGGAGGAAGGGGCAAAGCTTGCGTTCTGCTGCTCCAGGGGGACGGAGCCGAACCATACTTTGGGGTGCCTGGTTCCATAGCGCTCTCCTTGTCGATTGCTGCACACTGGACTGGTCCCAAGTGTTGGCAATAGTGTTGGCGACATTAAATCCCCCTCCGACTCTGTTCTCTCTCTCTCTAGAGCCCCTTTGATTCATTATCTCAACCGCGGCAGGTAGACGGAGAAGCGGCAGCCGCAGCAGCAACGGGGGAATTCAGGGCTAAAAATATCCCCTTGTTTCTGTGACCAGAATTCGGAATATTCCGGCACTCAGAGAGCCCCCAAACAGCTGCCACCGAAAGGCAGAAGCGTCCTCCGATGTGGAAGGGATTGCTCTCCTGTCAAAGAACCTCAGGAGCAGGTTTTGGAAACCAATGCGTGGCTCTTTGATTGCCTTTGGACTCTGACTCCCATCAGCCACAGCAAGTCTGGCCAAGTTTGTTTCCCCCCTGCAGCAGGGATGGTCCCTCCAGAGTGAATGCTTGTGCCTTCAATATACTATCCATCCATCCATCCATCCATCCATCCATCCATCCATCCATCCATCCATCCATCCATCCATCCTGCTTGCTTGCTTGCTTGCTTGCTTGCTTGCTTGCTTGCTTGCTTGCTTGCTTGTGCCTTCAATATACTATCTATCTATCTATCTATCTATCTATCTATCTATCTATCCATCCATCCATCCATCCATCCATCCACCCATCTACCTATCTACCTATCTATCCATCTATCTGTTTATCCATCCATCCATCCATCCATTCATTGATCCACCCATCTACTAATCTATCTATCTATCTATCTATCTATCTATCTATCTATCTATCTATCTTCTACATATCTATCATCTATCTATCCATTCATCCACCCACCCACTTACCCAGCCACCCACCCACCCACCCATCCATCCATCCAGCCATCCATCCATCCATCCATCCATCCATCCATCCATCCATCTATCTATCTATCTATCTATCTATCTATCTATCTATCTATCTATCTATCTATCTAAGTCAAAGTATGCAATTTTGTGTGTCTGTTTGTACCACAAAGGCTGCTGCTAGGTGAAGTGGCCCTCTGTGATGTCACTGTGAAAGAAAGGTTATATGTGTAAGGGAGAGAGGGAAGAAATAAAAGAAAGAAGAAGGAAAAGAAAGAAACAGAAGGGATGGAGGATAGAAGAAAGATAGAAAGGAAAGGAAGAAAGAAAAATAAAGAAGGGAATGGAGGAGGGAGGGAGGCAAGAAAGGAAAAAGGAACGAAGAAGGGAGGAAAGAAAGAAAGAAAGAAAGAAAGAAAGAAAGAAAGAAAGAGAAAACAAAGGACCAAAGAAGTGAGGTAGGATAGAAGAAGAAAAGGAAGGAAGAAAAAGAAAAAAAGGAAAAGAAAGGAATGGAGGAGGGAGGGAAGAAAAAAGAAGAAAAGAAAGGAACAGAGAATGGATGGAGAACAGAAGAAGGATAGAAAGGAAAAAAGAAGGTAAAAGAAAGAAGGAAAAGAAAGGAATGGAGGAGGGAGGGAGGAAAGAAAGAGAAAAAGGAATGGAGAAGTGAGGAAAGAAAGAGAGAAAAAGAAAGGACCAAATTAGTGGCAGAGGATAGAAGAAGGAAATGAAGGAAAGAAAAGAAAGGAAGAAAAAAAAAAGAGGAGAAAGAAATGGAGGAGGGAGGGAAGAAAAAACAAAGGAACAGAGAAGGGATGGAGGACAGAAGAAGGATAAAAAGGGGAAAAGAAAGGAAAAGAAAGAAAGAAGGAAGGAAAGCAAAGTAATAGAGAAGGAAGGGAGGAAAGAAAAAAAGAAAAAGGAATGGAGAAGGAGGGAAAGAAGGAAAGAGAAAAAGAAAGGACAGATTAAGGGACAGAGAATAGAAGGATAGAAAGGAGAGGAAGAAAGATGAACGAAAGAAAAAGAAAGAAGAGGGGGGTGTATGAGGAAGGGAAGAAGTAAAGAAAAAGGAAAAAAAAGAGAGGGAGAAGGTCTATGGTTGCACTGGAGGATCTAAGGATTCTTAGACAGAACATTTTAAATCAAACTCACGCAAATCAAAACCACAGAAGTGGGGAGGGACAGCTGTAGTAAAAGATAGTAAAACTATCCAAAAACACACTCAATGATTCATTGCAAGTTAAGCTGCTCCTTCAAACTTTCAGCAAGCTACAAATCCTCAGATTCTATGGCACTGGGGGGAAAGTGTCAATTTGCATTGATTTGATAGTGTAGATCACAGGCTGTTAGGAATTGTGGGAGTTGAAGTCCAAAACACCTGGAAGGAGGGCCAAAGTTGTGGATGCACCCTCTGTCTCCCCAAAAGCCTCCTCACGCCCTTCTCCCAGGTGCTAGATGTCGGCAGGCTTTCTCAACACCTGCTTAACATAACAACAAGGGCGTTCTCGGGATTATTATATCAGCCTGCGGCAAAACCTAACGTATGGTTTGAGTGTGTTTTGCAATGTGGATGCGCCTGCCCTGGCTAGGGAGAAACACTGCCCGCCGTGGGACCTTGTCCACTCAGGACTTGCCCACAGAAGAACGGCAGAGGGAATGGCGCTGGTCCTGCGATCTGCAATCAAAGGGCATGAGACCGGAGCGCATTAATGTGCAGGCAGCCAAGCGAGGAGGGCTGAGGAGGCTGTTGCCAGCGCCACTCCTTTGTCCTTGGCGCCCGGACAAGCTCTGCAGCCTGCATTCAATCAAGTCTCCTGATGCTTGGATCTCTCTTCTCCTGCCATTTGGACTTTTGCTCCGCTGTGTGCTCTGAGCCTTTGCAAGCGCAATGGGACATCCTTCCTAATATTTACACATCTTCTCCCTCCAAGCTCTTCTCCTTGCTCTGCATTTCAGAGGGAGAAAGATATTAAAATATTATATAGGCGATACTTCTGCGTGGTAAGGAAACGTTTCCTTGCCAGCGTGACCCGAGCTCAGTTCCTTGAGTTATTTAAATCAAGATTTGCATATGTTTTACATAATTCTGGAGTGGGAAAGACTTATCTTTACTGCCGCAAAGGCCAACGGCACCCTGCTTTGTCAGAGTATTAGCAGCAGCAGCAATAGTAATGGTAATAATAACAGTAATGATAGAGGAGAGCGGAGGGATGGTGCATCCCCTGTGGGGTCTCTCTCGGTGCCTTTTTGCCGCCGCACTTGCACCAGGTAGTAATGCCAGTTATTTTGCTGGTAGAGGAGGGAAACTCCCAGCTCAGCATGGCTGGAAATGGATTCCCAGCAGCCCCCAACGAATGGAGGGGGGTATCCCATAGGCTGATAGGCTTCTCTCTTTCTTGGAGTTTTGCAACAGCATGAAGCAGAGGAAGAAGTTTTGGTGCAGGAAGGCTTTGGGGGGCGTGCCGCAGCCCAAAATAGCTATTGATGGGAGCGGGGGAAAGGTCCTTGCATTATTTAGTAGCTCTGAAGGGCTTTGCCTGCATCCACCCGCAGTGTCCCTGCGACAAGGGCTCTGCTGGGAGGGGGCTCACTCAACGTCCCTCCTTTCTTAGGCTGACCACAGCACTGGGTCAAGAGCAGAGCTTGGAAAAGTTCCTTCTACGTGGAAAGCAACTTGCAGAATGCTTCAGAAGTCACACTTTTCCTTTCCGATGACTCAACCTACACAAACTTGGTTTCAGGCATGCAATTATTTAGAACACTGTACATAAATGTGCCTTCCGGTTATGGATTTATAAGGTGCCTAGGAAACTGCAATGAGCACATGTTTAGGCTTGAGTCTCATCTCCAAGAGATCTCATTATGGATGTATTTCAAAATCCAAAGCAATTCTAGCCTCAATCATAGAATCAAAGACTTGGAAGAGACCTCATTATTATTTATTTATTTATTTATTTATTAATGCGCTTGTATACCGCTAATATCTCAGCCTAAATCGGCGACTCATTGCGGTTTACAACAGTTAAAAAACAATATTCAATTTAAAAGCATAAAACACATATACAATACAAGTTATTGGGCCACCAATAACAATCCCATGCATCTCGTAACTGAAATCGCAATCCAAAATTCGTTTGGATTATTATTATTATTATAATTATTATTATTATTATCTTTATTTGTACCCCACTAGCATCTCCCGAAGGACTCGATGCGGCTTACAAAGGCCAAGGCCTCAATACACAATATAACAATACAAAACCTAAAGCAAATTAAAAACAATTAAAGCAATATTAAACAACAAACAATAAACAATGCACCAAAACAAAGTAAAACTGGGCCGGGCCAGAGTAATGGGTACAAGGTTAAAAGTGCTGATGTGACAGGTGGTATATAAGGATTATAGGGTAAGTGCAGTGTACGGCAATCTTAGTTCTAATAAAGTGCTTCTGGGACTTGTTATTGGAGATTTCCTAATCTGAGAAGGCACATCGGAACAGCCAGGTCTTCAAGTTCTTTCTAAAGACTGCCAATGTAGGGGCCTGTCTAAGATCTTTGGGGAGGGTGTTCCAGAGTCGGGGGGCCACCACAGAAAAGGCCCTGTCTCACGTCCCCACCAAACGTGCTTGCGACGTAGGCGGGATCACGAGAAGGGCCTCTCCGGATGAACAAAGTGAACACGTGGGTTCATAAACGGAGATGCGGTCACACGGGTAGGATGGTCCCAAACCGTTCAGGGCTTTGTAGGTAAGCACCTGCACCTTAAATTGGGCTCGGAAGATAAATGGCAGCCAGTGGAGCTCCTTGAACAGAAGGGTTGACCTCTCTCTGTAAGGCGCACCAGTTAACATCCTGGCCGCTGCCCGTTGGACCAGTTGAAATTTCCGAGCCGTTTTCAAGGGCAGCCCCACGTAGAGCGCATTACAGTAGTCCAATCTAGAGGTGACCAAGGCATGGACCACCCCTGCCAGATCAGCCTTCGCGAGGTACGGTCGCAGTTGGCGCACGAGTCTCAATTGTGCGAAAGCCCTCCCAGACACCGCCGACGCCTGAGCCTCAAGCGTAAGCGATGAATCCGAGAGGACTCCCAAACTGCGGACCTGTGGCTTCAGGGGGAGTGTAACCCCATCCAACACAGGTTGCCACCCTATACCCCGGTCCGGTTTACGATCAACCAGAAGGGCCATCCAGTCCAACCCCATTCTGCCAAGAAGCAGGAATATTACTTTCAAATCACCCCTGACAGATGGCCATCCAGCCTCTGTTTAAAAGCTTCCAAAGAAGGAGCCTCCACCACACTTATCATTTTGGATAAGGGATATTATTCAACCCACAAAAAGATAACACAAAACAACAACGGTTCTCTCAAACAGGCAAGTGGGTAGCACGCATTGGGGATCAGATTTGGTGACTTGGGGTCCCTTGTCCCAAAATGCAAGGAATGCCACCCTCCTGCCCTTTCCAACCGCTCCATTCCAATCGAGTTATCTCCCAAAGGAGCTCCCCCCCCCCCCCCCCCGCACTGTGCTCTGGGGGTTGTGAGCCGTTCCCTTTCTGCTTCACTTGCCAACACGGTTGACGGGTTCCTTCACCCTCGCCTGCCCGCTTCTCTCTTTTCCACCTTATAATTATGTTCTTCAAGTATATATGGAGGTGGAAGGTGGTTTGCATGCGACACCTGTGTTCTGAGCCACAGGCCAAGTTCACAAGAGGGCACAGTGGTGGGATTTGGGGGTTGTTCTCGAGGCGGAAGGAACAGCTATAACTTGCCATTGGGGGGGTCCTGCCTGATCCAACACCATTCATTCATCTATCCATCCATCTATCCATCTTTCTATTTGAAAGTCCAAGTATGTGTGTCTGTCTGTCTGTTTGGACTACAAAGGCTGTTGCTAGGTGAAGTGGCCCTCTGTAATGTCACTGGGAAGGAAAGGTGACCTGAGTATGAGCGGGAGAGGAGGGAAGGGATGGATGGATGGAAGGAAGGAAGGAAGGAAGGAAGGAAGGAAGGAAGGAAGGATGGATGGATGGATGGATGGATGGATGGAAGGGGAGAATAGAGGAGGTGGCACTAACACATGGCACACACAATACACAGAAGGAAGGAAGGGTGGAAGGAAGGAAGGGTGGAAGAGAGGAGGTGGAGATAGCACATGACACACACAATGGATGGATGGATGGATGGATGGAAGGAAGGAAGGAAGGAAGGAAGGTGGCGCTAAGACATGGCACACACAATACACAGAAGGAAGGAAGGGTGGAAGGAAGGAACGGAAGAAACGGAAGAAGAGAGGAGGTGGTGCTAACACATGGCACACATGGAAGGAAGGAAGGAAGGAAGGAAGGAAGGAAGGAAGGAAGGAAGGAACGGAAGGAACGGAAGAAGGAAGGAAGTGGTGCTAACACATGGCACACACAGAAGGAAGGAAGGGGAGAAGAGAGGAGGTGGAGGTAGCGCATGACACACACAACACAAGGAAGGAAGGAAGGAAGGAAGGAAGGAAGGAAGGAAGGAAGGAAGGAAGGAAGGGAAAGTGAAAACATGCAGGAGGAAAAAAAGGGAAGAGAGAAAAATAAGGGAAGAGGGAGGAAGGAAGGAAGGAAAGAAAGAAAGAAAGAAAAAGAAAAAAAGAGGGAGGAAGGTGGGAAAGTAACAGGGATATTTTTGCCAACAAGAGAGATTTATTAGGAGACAAAGCCACATCACTGTGATTTTCTTTTGTTTTGTGGTGTGCTTTAAGTAATTTGGCAGGATCTGTCTATCTATCTTATCTATCTATCTCAGAATAGCATTTTTGGGAAGCTGGATGTCGGCCTCTCGGACGTACACATCCTGCCCATTTCCTAGTCAGGGAAGCAAGGAAACCCCTCCAGAGCAATAGCTAACATCAGTCCACTCATCCGGAACCTGGTATAAATGTGAAGAGCCAATGGAATGTTGGGCTGCTGTGGGTTTTTCCAGCTTGTGTGGCTGTGTTCCGGCAGCATTCTTTCCTGACATTTTGCCTGTATCTGTGGCTCATGGCACCCTCAGAAGTTTGTTCAGAGGTCTGTTGGAAATGAGACAAGTGGAGTGTATAGATGCCTGTGGAATAATGCCCAGGGTAGGAGAAAGAACCCTTGTCTGAAGCAAATGTAAATGTTGCAGTTGGCCAGCTTGAATAGCAGAGGAAATCTGCTTTACACCTTTCCCCTCTTGAAACCGTTTTATTCCTGTCCGAGAGAAAGGATGGATTTGGGGTGAGGGCAAAATGGTGTTGATGGACAAGCTCACTAAACTCCTCCTCCTCCTCTCCTCTCCTTCTTCCCCTCAGTATGAATTCAAGGCCAAGAACATAAAGAAGAAGAAGGTTAACCTTGTCGTCTCTGTGGACGGCGTGAAAGTCATCCTCCGGAAGAAACAGAAGGTGAGTTGTTACGAATCGCATTGAGGGGCACGTATTGGTTTGAATCCATTGTCTGAATGTGTTTTGCTAATAGCCACCGAAGGGAAGCTGAGAGAGATTGGGGCGCTGGGGCTGGCCCGGTCCATTGAGCAGATCCTTTTTGTCCCAGGAGGAATCATAGAATCATAGAATCAAAGAGTGGGAAGAGACCTCATGGGCCATCCAGTCCAACCCCATTCTGCCAAGAAGCAGGAATACCGCATTCAAATTACCCCTGACAGATGGCCATCCAGCCTCTGTTTAAAAGCTTCCAAAGAAGGAGCCTCCACCACACTCCAGGGTAGAGAGTTCCACTGCTGAACGGCTCTCACAGTCAGGAAGTTCTTCCTCATGTTCAGATGGAATCTCCTTTCTTGTAGTTTGAAGCCATTGTTCCCTTGCGTCCTAGTCTCCAGGGAAGCAGAAAACAAGCTTGCTCCCTCCTCCTCCCTGTGGCTTCCTCTCACATATTTATACATGGCTATCATATCTCCTCTCAGCCTTCTCTTCTTCAGGCTAAACATGCCCAGCTCTTTAAGCCACTCCTCATAGGGCTTGTTCTCCAGACCCTTGATCATTTTAGTCGCCCTCCTCTGGACACATTCCAGCTTGTCAATATCTCTCTTGAATTGTGGTGCCCAGAATTGGACACAATATTCCAGGTAAAGTGGTCTAACCAAAGCGGAATAGAGCATGGGGAGCATGACTTCCCTAGATCTAGACACTATGCTCCTCTTGATGCAGGCCAAAATCCCATTGGCTTTTTTTGCCGCCACATCACATTGTTGGCTCATGTTTAACTTGTTGTCCACGAGGACTCCAAGATCTTTTTCACACGTACTGCTCTCGAGCCAGGCATCCCCCATTCTGTATCTTTGCATTTTGTTTTTCCTGCCAAAGTGAGAGAGGAACAGGGGATAAACTCCCACTTTTTCCAGTCCAAAATATGAGTGGCTTTACTGCAATTTCATCCCATGCCTTGCTTTGTTTGTGAGCCAGAAAGGTCCTGGGAGAGACTCGGAGGGGTGGGTTCAAATGACAGGAAAGGTAATTCCAGCTGAGTATCAGGAAGAACATTAGGAGCTGCTCAACAGTGGAACTCACTGCCTCAGAGTCCGGTGGAGGATCCTCCTTTCGATGTTTGGATGGCCATCTGTTGGGAGGGCTTTGATTGTGCTTTTTATGCCTGACAGAAAGAAGGGGGTTGGACTGGATGACCTTTGGGTCTCTTCCAACTCTGGCATTCTATGATCCACTTTGTCCCTAAGTTGGTGAGGGGCATTTTTTGGCTTGGGCTCAGTTGCTGACACTGCTTCCGCTGCCCCTAAAATGGGGACGTCCTGCCCGTCACAGCGAAAAGCAACGGTCATCAGCCAACCTGCTGAGATTTGTAAAAAAACATGGAGAAAAGGAACCGCCTGAGTGGTACAGACAATGAATGTTGCCCCGCGGCGGTTGCTTCCATGGGGTGGAGATGGCAAGGATACAGAAAGCCTCTCTCTTGTTGCTTCCTGGTGAAGCAGGTGCTGGCATAATTAACGCTCATATAATTAACGTTCCAAGAAGGCCTCCCGGGGCGACAGGAGTGCCTCTCCCTTGACTCAAGAGCTGCCCCAGGGAACGTTACGCTCCAACGGACAGCGCGGGATTCAGGTCAGGTTTACACCTGCAGGTCTGAGCTGGTTTCATAATCGTGCCTCCTGCCCGAAATGTCAAATTCAGACTAACAGTCTCGGCAAGCTCTCTGGACTACAACTCCTGGGATCTTTTGGAGAACTCAGAAGAGCAAAAATGCAGCTCCGTTTCCTATTTCTATCGGGTGTATTTATTTATCGGGTCAGTATCAACCAGACAATTGTATGACATTTTTAGCAAATTTTTAACAAACAGACAAAACAGAGTTTGCAAGCTTGGTAGTTGATTAAATGTCCTTTGACCAGTCTCTGGCCACTTGGAGTGCCTCTGGTGTTGCTGCAAGGAGGTCCTCCATCGTGCATGTGGCAGGGCTCAGGTTGCATTGCAGCAGGTGGTCAGTGGTTTGCTCTTCTCCACACTCGCATGTCGTGGATTATTCCACTTTGTGGCCCCATTTCTTGAGGTTGGCTCGTGGTGCCAGAGCGCAGTCTGTTCAGCACCTTCAAAGTCACCCAGTTTTCTGTGAGGTCAGGGGGGAGTCTCTTGTTTGGTATCAGCCATTGATTGAGGTTCTGGGATTGAGCCTGCCACTTTTGGACTCTTGCTTGCTGAGGTGTTCCAGCAAGTGTCTCTGTAGATCTTAGAAAACTATTTCTTGATTTAAGTCGCTGACGTGCTGGCTGATACCCAAACAAGGGATGAGCTGGAGATGTCTCTGCCTTGGTCCTTTCACTATTGGCTGCTCCTTCCCTGCGGATGTCAGGTGGTGCAATACCAGCTAAGCAGTGTAATTTCTCCAGTTGTGTAGAGTGCAGACACCCCGTGATAATGCGGCATGTCTCATTCAGAGCCACATCCACTGGTTTAGCGTGGTGAGATGTGTTCCACACTGGGCATGCGTACTCAGCAGCAGAGTACTATAATGCAAGGGCAGATGTCTTCACTGTGTCTGGTTGTGATCCCCAGGTTGTGCCAGTCAGCTTTCGTATGATATTGTTTCTAGCGCCCACTTTTTGCTTGATGCTTCTTGGCAGTGCTTCTTGTAGGTCAGAGCACAGTCCAGGGTGACTCCTCCCAGGGATTTGGGTGTGCTGCAATGCTCCAGTGGGATTCCTTCCCAGGTGACAATCCTCAGAGCTCGGGATGCTTCTCTGTTCTTGAGATGAAAGGCACATGTCTGTGTTTTAGATGGGTTGGGGATCAGCTGGTTTTCCCTGTAATAGGCAGTAAGAGCACCTAGAGCTTCAGAAAGCTTCTGTTCTACCATCTCAAAGCTCCCTGCTTGAGAGGTGATGGCACGATCATCAGCATAGATGAAGCTCTCTGTCCCTTCTGGCAGTGGCTGGTCATTTTTGTCGATGTTGAACGTGGATGGAGCAAGCACGCTCCCCTGAGGCAGGCCGTTCTTCTGTTTCCGCCATCTGCTTCTCTGGCCCTGGAACTGAACAAAAAAGCTCCTGTTTCGTAGCAGGTGTTTTATCTGGTGTATAATACGATGGGACTGGGACAGTCACTCTTAAACCTCAGTTGTCCTGTTATTCTGGCTAGGGAAGCAAGGAGACCCTCCAAAGCCATAGCCACCATCAGTCCACTCTTCTGAAGCCTGGTATGAATGTTAAATCCCAATGAGGTGTTGCTCTCAGCTTTTCTGCTCTTAAACGTGCTTTCTTTACATTTTAGAGAAAAGAATGGACTTGGGATGAGGGCAAGATGCTGGTGATGCACGACCCTGTTTACAGGTGAGTTGCTGCAATCATTGGGCTCTTTGAGCAAAAATGGCCGAACCGATACGTCTTGACATGTTGGGGCATCTGGCTGCTTTGGGCGTCCACATGCTACACGTTTTCTCCAAGCAGCCATTGTAATGTTGGAGTTTCAGTGCTGGACTCGGATGCGAGTCCCAGGTCAGCCATGGAAAACCATTGGGTCATCTCAAGCAAGTCATGCTCTCTCAGCCTCAGAGGGAGGCCATGATGCCCAACCATTGAAAGGTCCATCTTGCCAGGCAAACCCTACATTAGGACCACCACAACTTAAGAGTCATCTTGAGGATACATAACAACAGCAACAGGAAAATATACCAGCAATAGTGTATGTATCTCCCCGGGGTCATTGGAACCACTACCTTCCTGCTTTCTCCCTTCTCCAGCTCTGGGGAGGCCCACCACACAATATCCCCATGGCAATGGTGGACAGGCTCTTTCTGTGGCTCCTTCCTTCCCCTTTTCACCTTATCCACATGCCACCTTTCTCTCTCAGTGAGACCACGGAATCCATATAAATAAAAATGTAATGTTCGTTTGTGGGATTAACATAACTCAAAAACCACTGGACGAATTGCCACCAAATTGGGCCACAAGACACCGGGATTGTGGCGCAGCTGGCTGAGTGTCAGCTGCATTAAGATCACTCTGACCAAAAGGTCATGAGTTCGAAGCCAGCCCAATTGTGTGTAGCCTGTTGTCGACCTTTGCAACCCGAAAGACAGTTGCGTCTGTCAAGTAGGAAAATTAGGTACCACCTTAAAGTGTGGGAAGGCTAAATTAACTGATTTCTGAGGCCATAAAGAAGACTCCAGCAAAGCATTCCAGCAGGGAAGCATGCGGGGAATGCGGAAGTGCTTCATCAGTGTCGCAGATGGAGGAGGAAAGCGACAGCTCCCCTGGCGGCCAGAAAAAAGTTAAATAGCCTCTGTGTATGTCTGTATATGTTTGTATGTCAAAAATTGGCATTGAATGTTTGCCATATATGTGTACACTGTAATCCGCCCTGAGTTCCCTGCGGGGTGAGGAGAAGGGCGGAATAGAAAAGCTGTAAATAAATAATAAATAAATAACCCAAGCAGTGACCATCACTAAAAAAAATAATGATTTTGTCATTTGGGAGTTATAGTTGTTGGGATTTATCGTTCACCTACAATCCAAGAGCATTCTGAACTCCACCAATGATGGAATTGAACCAAACGTGGCACACAGGACTCCCATGACCAACAGAAACACTAGAAGGATTTAGTGGCCATTGACCTTGAGTTTGGGAGTTGTAGTTCACCTACATCCAGAGAGCACTGTGGACTCAAACAATGATGGATCTGGACCAAACTTGGCACGAATATTCCATATGCCCAAATATGAATACAGATGGAGTTTGGCAGAAATAGACCTTGACATTTGGGAGTTGTAGTTACTGGGATTTATAGTTCACCTACAATCAAAGAGCATTCTGAATCCCACCAGCGACAGAATTGGGCTAAACTTCCCATACAAAACCCCATGACCATTAGAAAATACTTAAGGCCATCCAGTGCCAACTCCACCAGGGCAAGAAAACGTAAACAAAGCCCTCCTGACAAAGAGACATCCAGCCATAGATATAGATATATCTGATTCACACACAGAGAGAGATATATAGTGTCATAGATTTGAAAGGGACCCCTAAAGAAGGACAATAATATGCTGCAAGTTCCAGAGTAGGCAAACCAGACAATCTCTACGTCAACACTGACAAAGAAACAACAAGAAGTACCATTTATCCACAAGCATCAAGACATTGCATATATTAGAAACCAACACTTTCTCATTACTTTATTTTTGAGATCACCAGACAGGGCCACAGCAACGCGTGGCAGAGGATGGCTAGTCATAGAATAATAGAGTTGGACCTTCTAGTCCAACCCTCTGCCATGCAGGAAAGCACAGAGGGCCACTTCACCTAGCAACAGCCAATCCAGTGACACCACAGAGGTCTACTTCAACTATCAATGGCCCTTGTAGTACAAAGAAACATGCATACATACTTACTCTGACTTTTAGATAGATAGATCATTCCATTGGATGCTTCCCACCTCTTCCTCCCGTTTCTCACTCTGAATATCTCAGCTGTAGGATTAACCCCGTCCAGTGTTACTCCCCAACATTGCAATCTGTGGGACTTAGAAAGGGGTTGGCAAGCAAGTTCCCATTCCTTTGAGTGGGTCCAAAGAAGTCCCCTGAGTGGCCAGCTACTTGCCCTGGAAGGAAGCCCATCAGTGCCACCGTTTCACATTTCATTCCTGAGTAATTTGCCTCACATACATTCCCTCCCAAAATAAAGCAGACTGCCCAAACTCTCTCATTTCTAAAGCCCAAAAAGATGGGGACCTCCCAAAGATGGTGGCGTCTGAGAATTTGAACTGAGGAGGGGGTGATCAGGGTTTCCATGTTTCTTGTCCTTCAGACCACCCCACATAGAGGAAATCTTCTATATATATAAAAATGCTCTGTGCATAATGAGTACCTTAAAAACAAAAGAACCAATGAATGAAATCACACGAAATTTGGCAACAAAACGTCTCACAACACAAGGAGTGACCATCACTCCAAAAATTATGATTTTGTCATTTGGGAGTTGTAGTTGCTGGGATTTATAGTTCACCTACAATCAAAGAGCATTCTGAACTCCATCAACGATGGAATTGAACCAAACTTGGTACACAGAACTCCCATGACCAAAAGAAATACTGGAAAAGCTTGGTGGGCATTGACCTTGATTTTTGGAGTTGTAGTTCACCTACATCAAGAGAGCACTGTGGACTCAAACAATGATGGATCTGGACCAAACTTGGCACAAGCACTCAACACGCCCAAATATGAACACAAATGGAGTTTGGGGGAAATAGACCTTGACATTTGGGAGTTGTAGTTACTGGGATTCACAGTTCACCTACAATCAAAGAGCATTTTGAACCCCATCAACGACAGAATTGGGGCAAACTTCCCACACAGAACCCCAATGACCAACAGAAAATACTTAAGGCCATCCAGTCCAACTCCCTTCACCAGGGCAAGAAAAAGTAGTCAAAGCCCTCCTGACAAAGAGCCATCCAGCCATAGATAGATAGATAGATAGATAGATAGATAGATAGATAGAGATAGATAGATAGATAGATAGATAGATAGATAGATAGATAGATAGATGATAGATAGATGATAGATAGATATGATTCACACACACACACACATATATAGTATCAAAGATTTGAAAGGGACCCCTAAAGAAGGACAAAGATATGTTGCATGTTCCAGAGTGGGCAAACCAGACAATCTCCACATCAACACTGACAAAGAAACAACAAGAAGTACCGTTTATCCACAAGCATAAAGAAATTACATATATTAGAAACCAAAAATGTCTCATTACTTAATTTTCCAGATCAACAGACTAAACCACAGCAACGCGTGGCAGGGGACAGCTAGTTGTTTATATGATGCTTCACTTTCGGTGTGCGCCTCTCTTCTCTTTCCCACCCTCCTCCTTTTTAGGATTTTCTACGTTTCGCATGACTCCCAAGACCTGAAAATCTTCAGCTACATCGCCAGGGATGGCACCAACAACTCCTTCCGGTGCAACGTCTTCAAATCCAAAAAAAAGGTGAGTGGGGCGCAGGGAAAAGGTGTACAGTACTACACTTAGATAGGATAGGTGACACCAGGCTTGAAAACAGTCCATATGAAAGGCATCTGGGAGTCTTAGTCAACCACAAGCCACCTTGAATATGGGACCTGCCTACCTGCGTGACCGCATTTCTGTGTACGAACCCACACGATCTCTTCGATCATCTGGAGAGGCCCTACTTGCGCTCCCACCTGCATCGCAAACGCGATTGGTGGGGATCATAGAATCATAGAATCAAAGAGTTGGAAGAGACCTCATGGGCCATCCAGTCCAACCCCCTGCCAAGAAGCAGGAATATTGCATTCAAATCACCCCTGACAGATGGCCATCCAGCCTCTGTTTAAAAGCTTCCAAAGAAGGAGCCTCCACCACACTCCGGGGCAGAGAGTTCCACTGCTGCACGGCTCTCACAGTCAGGAAGTTCTTCCTAATGTTCAGATGGAATCTCCTCTCTTGTAGTTTGAAGCCATTGTTCCGCGTCCTAGTCTCCAAGGAAGCAGAAAACAAGCTTGCTCCCTCCTCCCTGTGGCTTCCTCTCACATATTTATACTGGCTATCATATCTCCTCTCAGCCTTCTCTTCTTCAGGCTAAACATGCCAGCTCCTTAAGCCGCTCCTCATAGGGCTTGTTCTCCAGACCCTTGATCATTTTAGTCGCCCTCCTCTGGACACATTCCAGCTTGTCAATATCTCTCTTGAATTGTGGTGCCCAGAATTGGACACAATATTCCAGGAGTGGTCTAACCAAAGCGGAATAGAGGGGTAGCATGACTTTCCTAGATCTAGACACTATGCTCCTATTGATGCAGGCCAAAATCCCATTGGCTTTTTTGCCGCCACATCACATTGTTGGCTCATGTTTAACTTGTTGTCCACGAGGACTCCAAGATCTTTTTCACACGTACTGCTCTCGAGCCAGGCGTCACCCATTCTGTATCTTTGCATTTCATTTTTTCTGCCAAAGTGGATTATCTTGCATTTGTCACTGTTGAACTTCATTTTGTTAGTTTTGGCCCATCTCTCTAATCTGTCAAGATCGTTTTGAATTCTGCTCCTGTCCTCTGGAGTCTTGGCTCTCCTCCAATCTGCTGGAACTTCTCCCGTTCTCCAAGAACTCTCAAAGATGGTTGCCCATGGTTCCGAAATGACTTCCGCTAGTTCCTTCAATACTCTGGGGTGTAGTTGATCTGGCCCTGGGGACTTGAACTCATTAAGAGCGGCCAGGTATTCCTGGACGACTTCTTTCCCAACTAGGGGTTGGATGTCCTCCAATCCCTCATCCACTCCATCTTGCTGAGGTTGAAGACTCTCTTTTTGTGAGAAGACCGAGGCAAAGAAGGCATTAAGTAGTTCTGCCTTTTCCCTATCCCCTGTCAGCATTGCCCCATCTTCTCCTCGAAGAGGTCCTATCGCCTCCTTGTTTTTCCTTTTTCTATTGACATAAGAATAGAAGCCCTTTTTATTGTTTTTAATGTCCCTGGCAAGTCTGAGCTCGTTTTTTGCTTTAGCCTTGCGGACCTTTTCCCTACAGGTGTTGGCTATTTGTTTGAATTCTTCTTTGGTGATTTCTCCCTTTTTCCACTTCTTGTGCATGTCTCTTTTGTGTCTTAGCACAGTTAGAAGTTCTTTGGACATCCATTCTGGCTTCTTTGCACTTGTCCTATTTTTTCTTTTTGTTGGCACGGTTTGCAATTGCGCCTTGAGTATTTCACTCTTGAGAAATTCCCATCCATCCGTAACTCCCTTGGATGAGAGAGAGGGCCTTCTCGTGGTGGCCCCTCGACTCTGGAACTCACTCCCTAAGGACATCAGGCATGCCCCAACTCTGGCAGTCTTTAGGAAGAGCTTGAAGACGTGGTTGTACCAGTGTGCCTTCCCAGAATAATGAACCCTTAGCATTATGTCCTCCAAAACCACTTTATACTGATTTAGGATTGCTTGTACGTTTCCCCCAATGCCCCATCTCCTCTATCTTGTTCATGCCCAGCATTATTTTTAACTTAATTACATTTGGCCCAGCCATAGTTTTTAAATGTGTTTTGTGTCACTGTTCAATGTTTATGCTATTTTGTGTATGAGATTTATTTTAATTGCTTTGTATTAGTATTTGTATTTTGTTTCGTATTGTAATTGCTATTGCTTGTATTGATGTATTGTGGGCTCGGCCTCACGTAAGCTGCACCGAGTCCCTTGGGAGATGGTAGTGGGGTATAAATAAAGTATTATTATTATTATTATTATTATTATTATTATTATTAAGAGTGTGATGCAGCAGCTTAAAAAGCCAATGTGATTCTAGGCAGCATCCATTGGAGGATAGTGTCAAGATTGTTAAGATCGTCTGGAGGGGCCCTGCTCTTGGTCCCACCACCCTCGCAAGCATGCCTGGTGGGGACGAGGGACAGGGCCTTCTCAGTGGTGGCCCCTCGGCTCTGGAACTCTCTCCCACTGGAGATTAGAACTGCCCCTTCTCTCCTGACTTTTAGGAAACAGGTGAAAACCTGGCTCTGGAAACTGGCATTTGACGAGTGAGTCAATAACTCGTGGCTATATGGATGGATGGTGATGAACAACGATTTTATTGTGACGACTTGGCCATTATAATTATATGATTGTATTTTTGGTATTTTAATGTGTTAGTGTATTATGGAATGTGATGTTTTTAAACGATTGCTTGTGATGTTGTTGTTGGAAACCGGCCTGAGTCCCTCCACGGAGGTGAGAAGACTGGTATACAAAATTCTAAATAAATAAATAATAAATAAATAAGATCAAGGGAAGTCATAGTACCACTCAGTTCCGCTTTGGTCAGAGTTGACGTGGAATAACTCTGTGTCCAGTTCTGGACAAAGCAACCCAAGAAGTAGATGGACAAGACGAAATATGTCCAGAGAAAGGTGACCGGAGAGGTCAAAGATCCAGAAGCCATGAATCCTTTTGAGAAACAGCTTTAGGACTGTTTAGCTTGGAGAAAAGCAGGCTGAAGGAGACATGATAATCATGATTATGGATGTCCCATTGAGAAGTGGAAAAGCTTGTTTTCTGCTTCTCCAGAGTCGAGGACACAATTGAGCGATGGGTTCAAATTGCAGGAAAAGTGATTATAGTTAACATTAGGAAGGGTTTCCTGATGATAAGAGTTGATCAACAGTGGAATTTGTGTGATGAAGTTTCCATTTCCAGGAGTTTTGGAACAGAGGTTGGAAGTTGGTAGACACCATCTACCTGCCTAGCAGAAGGGGGTTGGACTGGATGACCTTTGGGGTGCCTTCCAACTTGACCATTCTTTGGGTGGCCCCTTTCCCGGCCCCTCTCCTCCCTGTCTCCTGAAATTGCGCTTCTCCTTTCCAGACCCAGGCCATGCGCGTGGTGCGGACGGTGGGCCAGGCCTTCGAGGTCTGCCACAAACTCAGCCTCCAGCACGCCCTGCAGAACGCCGATGGCCAGGCCGACGGGGCCAGCAACAATTCGGCCGAGGAGCCACAGCTAGAAGGTGAGGAAACTGGGGTTGCGATTGCAAGGATTTGCCTTTTGTGGTCACTTCTGTTGTCTTTATAACATGCTAAAACAAGTCATGGCTGTTCTTTTTTAAAAAAGTACAGTCCCTGAGTTACATGGGGCTGCCTTTGAAGACGATTCGGAAATTTATTTATTTTTATTTATTTATTTACTTTATTTGTATACCGCTGTTCTCAGCCCTTAGGCGACTCACAGCGGTTAACAACAAGAACAGCAAAAATTCAATGCTACCATAACACGGTATAAAAAACAGTTAACATCATAAAGCATTATAGAAAAGTATACAATTAACAGCAATATACAGTTAACACCAATAGCCATTCGCTAGCGTCTCATCACTAAAAACATGATCCAGATCCGTCATCCATTGTTCCATTCCTACGTTCATTACATTCATTGCACTGACTATTTGAACGCCTGCTCAAACAGCCAGGTTTTCACTTTTTTGCGGAATACCATTAATGATGGAGCTAGTCTAATGTCCGTGGGAAGGGCGTTCCACAGCCGCGGGGCCACCACCAAGAAGGCCCTATCTCTCGTCCCCGCCAGCCGTACAGCAAGTACAAAGAGCAGCAGCCAGATTATTAACTGGAGGGGGTTTTAGGGAGGATACCACCCCCCCCTTTTAAAGCAGCTCCACTGGCTCCTGATAAGTTTCCGGGCCCAATTCAAAGGGCAGGTGATTACCTATAAAGCTCTATATTATTATTATTATTATTATTATTATTATTATTATTATTATCTTTATTTGTACCCCGCTAGCATCTCCCGAAGGACTCGATGCGGCTTACAAAGGCCAAGGCCACAATAAAACAACAATATAACAATTACATATAAACCAAAAGCAAATCAAAAACATTAAAGCAATAACAGTGAACAGTAAAAACAACACACCATGATACAATAAAAACTAGGCCGGGCAAATGTAATGGGTGCTGAGTATGCTGAGTGATAGATAAGGATTTTTGGATAGGTGCAATGTGCAGACAATCTTAATCTCTAATAAAGTGTTTTTGGGACGTGTTGCTGGGGTTTTCCTATTCTGGAAAGGCACACCGGAATAGCCAGGTATTCAAGCTCTTCCTAAAGACTGCCAACGTAGGGGCTTGTCTGATGTCCTTGGGGAGGGAGTTCCAGAGTTGGGAGGCTACCACAGAGAAGGCCCTGTCCCTCGTTCCCACCAGCCGCACTTGCAACACAGGTGGGATCGTGAGCAGGGTGTCTCCGGATGAACGAAGAGAGCGTGCGGGGTCCAACCTATCTTCAAAACCACATCTCCTTCTACAAACCAGCGCAGGCATTAAGATCTGCTGGGGAGGCCCTTCTTTCGGTCCCACCACCGTCTCAAGCATGGTTGGTGGGGAAGAGAGAGAGAGTGAGAGAGAGGCCTTCTCGGTGGTGGCTCCCCTGCTCTGGAATACCTTCCCTAAGGAAAATAGATTAGCCCCCTTCTCTTCAGGCTTTCCTGCGGATTTTAAAAACATGACTCTGCCAGTCCACTTTTGGGTTGGAGCATCACGTCTCTTTTGCTTTTATCCTTTGAAGGTCTGCATCTGGCTGGACCAGCCATGATGGATGGAGAAAGAGCTCCTGTGATTTTGGAGGGGACCGGAGTGCCGGACGGGAGGGCTTCTGAGCAACCGTTGGCAGTGGCCGAATTGGGGGTCTCTCTGCCGGGTCCAAACCTGAAGGACCGGAGCAGCCTGGTAAGAGGAGTGCCTTTGCCTGCCTTGGCTGTTTTGGGTCCCATAGCAGGAGAGAGTTGGGATATCACAGAATCCTAGAGTTGGAAGAGACCTCCAAGGGCCATCTAGTCCGACCCCATTCTGCTAGGCATCACTAGACTCCAGATACCACCTCCCTTAGTTGGATGGGGGTGATGGGTGTTGCAGTCGAGTGACAACCAATAGATTATGCTAGGCCTATAGGGCAGTGGTTCCCAAACTTTTTGGGGGATGTCAGAAGACATTTGAACCTTAACTGTATAAATGAATGGTTTAGTCAGAATATTATAGAATTGTAGAAACGTATCGTCAGAAGGCACCTCCAGAGGCCATCCAGTCCTACCCCCTTCTGCCATGCAGGAAAACACAATTGAAACACTCCTCACAGATGGCCATCAGCCTCTGCTTTAAAACCTCTGGAGAGGGAGATTCCACCACACTTCCCGGCAGCATATTTCATTGTCGAACAGCTCTTAATGTCAAAAAGTCCTTCCTAATATTTAGGTGGAATCTCCTTTCCTGCAATTTGAATCCAGGCTGCATTGGATTCTTTGTGAGCTGGTTAAATGCCACAATGCCCTACCTTACAGGGTGGTGGTTCTAAATTCCAATAAGGTGTTTCCCCAAATATGTGTGCATGTTTACATGGGAATGTACGGGGAAAGGGAGTTTCTGGGGTGGATTTCTAACCCGCTCCCTTGTGTTCCCTGCCCTTTGGGATCCCAGGAGACTGAGGGTGGCTCCCTCCTCCGCCCTCTGGCCGCACAGCCCCTGGGCAGCCCCACCAGCCCCTGCTCCTCCTCCTCGGGGGCCACCCCACTGGCCTCGCAGCACTGCCTCCAGCTCCTCCAGCACCAGCTCCTCCAACAGCAGCAGCAGACCCAGGTGGCCGTGGCCCAGGTAAGTCTGCATCATGTTGGATCCTTGCACTCATGCAGTCACAGATCCAGAGCTGGAAGGGACCCTAAGGGTCATCCAGCCCAATCCATCCATGACTCAAGCACTTCCAGCACAAGGAACTCCTGCCTCTTTTAAAAGACCTCCAGAGAAGGAGACCCAAACACACTCGGGATCTTAAAGTGGGAAGGGTCATCTCATACTTCTGACATGCAAGAAGACCCCATTCAGGCCATCCCAGCATAAACCTCCAGAAGAGACTCCACCGCACTCCGATTTCCAGAGTTGAAAGGGACACCCAAAGGCCATCCAGTCCAACCCCCTTCCACCATATGCAGGAATACACAACCCAAACCCTTCCAACGGATGGCCATCCAGTCCAACCCCCTTCCACCATACGTAGGAATACACAACCCAAACCCTTCCGACAGATGGCCATACAGTCCAACCCCCTTCCACCATATGCAGGAATACACAACCCAAACCCTTCCAACAGATGGCCATACAGTCCAACCCCCTTCCACCATATGCAGGAATACACAACCCAAACCCTTCCGACAGATGGCCATACAGTCCAACCCCCTTCCACCATATGCAGGAACACACAACCCAAACCCTTCCAACGGATGGCCATCCAGCCTCTGTTTGGAAACATCCAGAGAAGGAGACATTTGGAAGTCAGCCTGATTGCTGGACCTGTCCTATGTAATGCCAAGTGTAATATACACCCTGGGCCCTGTCTGTCTCCTCGCAGCCTTCTCTTATCTCAAGCTAAACAGACCCAGCTCCCTCAGCCATTCCTTATAGGGATTGGTTTCCAAACCTTTAACCTTTTGGCTTGCCCTTCCATCTTGTCCATCTCTTTCTTGAATTGCTTTGCCCAGAACTGGACACTGGATTATTCCAGGTGAATTCTGACCGAAGCAGAAGAGAGAGAGACTATGACATCCCTCCATAGACAGTAGACTCCATTTGATGCAGCCTAGAATCACATTGGCTGTTTTCGTTGCCGCATCACACTGTTGGCTCACTTTCAGCTTGTGCTCTACTAAGACTCTAAGATGAGATCCCATTGCCTTAAATTGGAATCAACTCCCACGGGGGCTGAAGTGGGTTCCATCAACCTCACCTGATGTTTTCAAGACTTCTTTTGGCCTCTTTGGCTCAAGTCTCCTCTTTGCCTGCTGTCCATCAGGTGCAGCTGCTGAAAGACCAGCTGTCCGCCGAGACCACGGCCCGAATTGAGGCTCAGGCCCGCGTCCGGCAGCTGCTTCTGACCAACCGCGATCTCCTTCAACACGTCTCCTTGCTGGTCAAGCAGCTCAAAGAGCTTGAGATCAAGGTGCAGCTGCGGCATCCAGGTGAGCACTTGGGATGGTCTTCAGAGGGGCAGGAGAGCGGGTCTTTCTTGTCACTGCTTTTCATTGAGCATTCCCACATCATATCAGATTGGGATCTCATTGTGTCCATTTGAGTGAAGTGCCAAGCTGAACCCCTTTTCTTTCTCCACCCCACCTCTCCCCATTTTCTCCCTAGTTGACCGTTCGCTACAGAACTTGTCCCTGGCCCAGTCCCTCTCCCTCAACCTGAAGAACCACTACAGCCTCGAAATCAGCCTGCCGTCCGCCTCAACGCCGGCCAGCGTCCTGGGCAGCCCTGTGGCCCTTCGGAACGCCTGTGGCTCCTACCTGGACCTGGCCAACTTGGACAAGGGGATGCCCAACGGCACGGGGAGCGAGGAGCACCTCCTTCTGGCCCTGGAGGGGCCCGAGGGCCTCCGCAGCGTGGAAGGCTCCGAGGCCACCGACAGCAGCAGCGTGCCCAATGGGACCGGGCCGCCAAAGGGCAAGGGGCCCAGCCCTCCAGTGCAGGAGGAAAGGTAGGGTTTGGGAATAGGCCTGTGAGGGAGTGTAGCTCCCATAGCTGGCAGGAGGCATCTGAGGGCCTCTTGTCCAACCAAGGTGGCATTTCCAAGTTCAGGTTTAGCACAAGTTGCCCAGACTGGGTTTCATGCAATTTGAAGGCAGAAGCTTATTCATTATTTTATATAGTAGTATATAAAATAATGAGGGGGGGGGGGTACCAATTTTTTTTGGTATCTGCACAACTTCGGTGTTTTGTCTATGATGATAATGCTTTGAAACAAAGCATCTCTCCATAGAAAACACAGAGAGGAAGCTGACAGTTTGTTCAGACTCCCTTTCAAATCTCTTATAATAATAATAATAATAATAATAATAATAATAATAATAATAATAATCTTTATTTGTACCCTGCTCCATTTATTTATTTATTTATTTCGAGCATTTCTACCCCGCCCTACTCAACCCCCGAAGGGGGACTCAGGGCGGCTTACAAAAGGCACAATTCGATGCCAGCAATACACATAGTAAGATAAAATACATAGCAGCAACAATTATAAAATAATTAAAACAATCCAATTATACAATACAACTAATAAAAACCAAACTAGTGATCAACGTTCACCAAGCTCGAAATCCGTAAGTTCATTCCACATTGTCATAATCCTAGCCAGTTCTAGTCGTCATTGTCTTTTGTCTGTCTACCAAATTACCCAAAGGCGTGGTCCCATATCCATGTTTTTAGTTTCCTTCTAAAAGAGAGGAGGGATGTCGATGACCTAATTTCCTTGGGAAGCGAATTCCACAGGCGAGGGGCCACCACCGAGAAGGCCCTGCTCCTCGCCCCCACCAACCTCACTTGTGATAGAGGTGGAGCTGAGAGCAGGGCCTCCCCAGAAGATCTTAAACTCCGAGGCGGGATGTAGAAGGAGATGTGTTCGGACAGGTATGCTGGGCCGGAGCCGTATAGGGTTTTGTAGGTCAAAACCAGCACTTTGAATTGTGCTCGGAACTGGATCGGCAGCCAGTGGTGCTGACGTAGCAGGGGGGTGGTATGTTCCCTGTATGACGCTTCGGTGAGTAATCTGGCCACCGCCTGTTGGACTAATTGAAGTTTCCGAACAGTCTTCAAAGGCAACCCCACGTAGAGTGTGTTGCAGTAATCTCCCCGATGGGGACTCGGTGCGGCTTACATGAGGCCAAGCCCAAAGCAACAAATAAAATAAAACAAAACTGAAAACACAAATAATAAACAATAATAAAGCAATTTCATAAAACAAAAGACAACATAGCAATATAAAATTACAACAAACACGATCACAATAACATGGGCGAGCTACATGTAATGGACAAGGAAAACTGGGTAAAAACAAATTAAAAACTCAGGCAAGATAAACACGAGATTAAGCAAGGACAGATATTTGCGGAGTTCTTCTGAACTTCTACCCATTGCAAACATGCAAGGAGAAGGAGCAGAAAGCATGTCAACTGTCTGCCTTGGAGTGTGGTGGAAGCTCCCTCTTTGGAGGCTTCCAAACAGGGACTGAGTGGCCATCTACAGAGTGTACTTTGATTGTACTTTACTTGCAGGGCAGAATGAGGTTGGACTGGATGGCCTTTGTGGGCCCCTTCCAACTCTAGATTCTATGGCTCCGAGTGCCTTAGCCTTAACCCTTACTCCTATCTTCTCCCCCCAGGGTCCAGCCATTCATCCCCAAGCTGAACCCACCCCCACCGACCCTGCGGAGGAGGTCAAGCAAAACCACCTCCCCGTCTCTGGAAGCAGAAACCACCACCAGCCCCGGCACCTCCACACTCACCAGCGTCGCCATCCTCTCCCTCTCGTGCGCCGAATCCGAGGCCAGGACAGCGGGAAGCCGTGCCGAGTTGAGCCGGGGGCATGCAAGCCAGGAGCGAGGCAGAGCGGTGGTGCGGGGTCCACTGGCCAAGAGCCTTTTGGCCCACCTGGATCAGGGCTCGGTGCGCGACTCAGCCAGCAACTTGGACTTCAAATGGCCCTTCTCCTCAGGGGCCGGCGGCGGGAACGAAACCCGTTTGCACATCAGCCTCTCGGAGGACGAGCTGGACAAGGCGGGGATCGCACGCGCGTGAAACACGCCTGGGGCGAAAACCTGCGGACTGGGCGCCCCTCTTCTGGAAGGGGACGGAAATGGATTATAAAGGGGAGGGTCCTGGAATGGCGGTGGCCGGAGGCTGTTGGGTCCACCAAGTGCAAGGCATCAAACCAGAAAAAGGAACAGAAGAAGAAGGAGATGAAGACCACAAGGAGGTTCCAGATTTCCCCGAGACAGTCTCCATGCGACATGGGCCTTCAACGAACATCAGGAAATGGTTCAAAGTCTCCAGAAAGTTCCCCAGAAGAAGAAAAACATTGCATGGAGATTCCAGAGATCCTCAGGACAGCCTCCGCATGAGCTTGGTGTCGTCACAAACACCGGGAAACGACCTGAAGCCTCCAAAAAATCCAAGTTCTCCATTAGAAGAAGAAGAGGGCTGCATGGCATCTTCAGGTGTCTTCAGGACAGTTTCCACATGAGCTTGGGCCTTAAACATACACTGTGAAATGGTCCAAAGCCTCCAAAAAGCTCTCCAGAAGAAGAAAAAGATTGCATAGAGATTCCAGATATACCCGGGACAGTCTCCATATGAGCTTGGGTCTTCTCCATTAGAAGAAGGGGGGGATTGCATGGAGTCTCCAGATATCCTGGATATAGTCTCCACATGAGCTTGGGTTGTCAACAAACACTGGGAAACTGCCTGAAGCCTCCAGAAAAACAAGTTCTCCATTAGAAGAAGAGGATTACATGGAGTCTCCAGATATCTCTGAAGCTGTTTCCACATGAGTTTGGGTCTTCAGTAAACACTGGGAAATGGCCTGAAGCCTCCAAAATAACAAGAAGTTCTCCATTAGAAGAAGAAGAAGATTGCATGGAGTCTACAGATATCTCTGAAACTGTTTCCACATGAGCTTGGGACTTCAACAAACGCCGGGAAATGGCCTGAAGCCTCCAAAATAACAAGAAGTTCTCCATTAGAAGAAGAAGATGATTGCATGGAGTCTCCAGATATCTCTGAAACTGTCTCTGCATGAGCATGGGTCTTCAACAAACACCGGGAAATGGTTCGAAGTCTCAAAAAAGCTCTCCAAAAGAAGATTGCATGGAGGCTCCAGATTTCCCCAAGACAATCTCTTTGTGAACTTGGGTCTTCAACAAACACTGGGAAACCATTTGAAGGAGCCTGACGTTGTTCCATCCGACTTGAACCTCTGGTGTTGAACCTCCTAGAAGCCCAAGAAATAAACAGTGCAACAAGGACATGGTTCTGAGCTGACTGGACCTAGGCTTGGATAGGAAACGCACCCAAGGGCCACTTGTCCAGATATGCAGAGATGGAGCAACAAGGAGGGTGTGGACTGAGCCACCTCCAGAGGTCAGACACCGGCCTTGTTCCCAGTTCCTTGTTCCCAGCCTGTTGACGGTTTCCAGGCATCTCCCAGGCAGTGGCCTTTGTGCCACGGAGTCCAGGAAGACCCCGAAATGCCACCTCTTAAGTCACCAGCGTGCCGTGCAAGGGTTCCCGTCTTCTTCTCCGTGAGCCCAGAACCTTATGGAGAGGAACTTTGCTGCAGCGAAGCTCTTGCCTTTCATTGCATTTGCTGGGGGATGTGGGGCTCTGTCTCCATTCCCTTCCATTCTCTGTCCATCATTCAGGGATCCATGTAGGTGAATTGGTTCAACTCCTGTGATTCACTGAAGGGTCCAGTTCCAAGATGACGAAACCTCAGACCCTTTCCTTTCCCCCCTCAGCCGCTTAAGGAAAGGGCCTGAGGCTGTTAGGAATTGTGGGAGTTGAAGTCCAAAACACCTGGAGGGAGGGCCAAAGTTTGCCCATGCCTGGTTTAGTGTGTGCGTGTGTGTATATATCTTCCCCTCATTATTGCTGAGATGCACTTTAGAAAGATATTTTGGACACAAAATGCCGGTGTATGGGTGGGCAACAAGATTGGGAAATGGCTGCCGATAAACTAGGATTTTATAAAGATGTTGAGGTGTGAAAAGCAAAGGTTGAAAGACGGAGAGATTGAAACGATGGAGGAAAGCATCGCCATTGTGGAAAGAGCCCGTGGTTACCTCATTAAGAAATAAGGGCCGAAACAAGTTTTTATCTATTTGAAGGGCACTGAGAAATAAGTCGGCCACAAAACAAAGGATTCCCATTTTGGGGTTGGGTGGGTCTTGTGTGTGTGTTTGTCGTGCAAACACCGCGTCAGGAAAGATAACGCTGAGCAGAATGAAGTATTGTTGGGAAATGGCTGGGAATAGGAATGAGTGTGGGTCTGGGGCCTGGTTTGGAATGTGAGAAAAAGCTGCAGAAGGCCTCACTAGGCCGCAGTTGGCCTGACTGACTCTTACTTTGAGGGAAAGTGGGGTACCAGTTTGCCCCAGTTCAACAACGGAGGTTGAGAGTTTGTGAGAAAATGACAGTAGGCCTGACTTGACTCCTACTTTGAGGGAAATTGGGTCTTCAGTTTGCCTCAGTTCAACAATGGAGGTTCAGAGTGTGTGCAAAACCCGCAGTAGGCCTCACTAGGCCGCAGCAGGCCTGACTGGCTCTTGCTTTGAGGGAAATTGATGGCTTCAGTTTGCCCCAGTTCAACAACATAGATTCAGAGTTTGTGAGAAACCGACAGTAGGCCTGACTGGCTCCACAGTAGGCCTCACTAGGCCTGACTGGCTATTGCTTTGAGGGAAATGGAAGCTCCAGTTTGCCATAATGGATGTTCAGAGTTTGTGACAAACCCACAGTTGCCTGACTGGCTCTTTTTTGCAGGAAATTAGGTCTCCAGTTTGCCCCAGTTCAACAATGGAGGGTTGGAGTGTGTGCAAAACGTACAGTAGGCCTCACTAGGCCGCAGCAGGCCTGACTGACTCATGCTTTGAGGGAAATGGAGGCTCCAGTTTCCCCCAGTTCAACAATGAAGGTTTAGAGTGTGTGCAAAACCTATAGTAGGCCTCACTAGGTCGTAGCAGGCCTGACTGACCCTTGCTTTGAGGGAAATGGAGGCTCCATTTTTTTCTCCAATTCAACAACAGGGGTTCGGAGTTTGTGAGAAAATGACAGTAGGCCTGACTGGCTCCACAGTAGGCCTCACTAGGCCGCAGTAGGCCTCACTGGCTCTTGCTTTGGAGAAAATGAAAACTCCAGTTTGCCCCAATTCAACAACGAGGGTTCAGAGTTTGTGAGAAACCGACAGTAGGCCTGACTGGCTCCAAAGTAGGCCTCACTAGGCCGCAGTAGGCCTGACTGACTCTTGCTTTGAGGGAAATGGATGCTCCAGTTTGCCATAGTTCAACAATGGAGGTTCAGAGTATGTGAGAAACCCACAGTAGGCCTGACTGGCTCCTTTTTGAGGGAAATTGGGTCTCCAGTTTGCCCCAGTTCAACAATGGAGGTTCAGAGTATGTGCAAAACCCGCAGTAGGCCTCACTAGGCCGCAGCAGGCCTTACAGATCCCCTTTTTGAGGGAAATTGGGGTTCCACTTTTCCCCAGGTGAACAATGGAAGTTTGGAATGTGTGAAAAGCCTGCAGTAGGCCTCACTAGGCCTGACTGGCTCATTCTTGAGGGAAAGCGGGGCTCCAGTTTGCCCCGGTTGAAAAATGGAGGTTCAGGATGTGTGAAAAGCCCGCAGTAGGCTTCGCTAGGCCAGGGCGGGCCCCTTTTTGAGGGGAAGCGGGAGGCTGAGAATGTGTGAAAGAAAGGGTTGTGTTTGAGGGTTTTGTGTTGGAGAAGGAACACAGACAGAGACTTGCGAGGGTTGGGTTGCCTAGCAACCCCTTGGAGGGAGGGGGAGAGAGAGTTTGTGTGGGTTGGCATTACTGGGCCCAGCACCCTGTTGGCGTTGCCTAGCAACCATCACTCCCAGCGGCCTGCTCTTCCCCGATAGTCTGCTAGGAATTGTGGGAGTCGCAGTCCAAAACACCTGGAGTGAGGGCCCAAGTTGGCCCGTACCTGCAAGAGGGGGAAAGAAACACCTAAATAAGAGGAATCAGAATCAAAGTTGTGTTCCGAGTGTATTCTGTAATTTTGTAACAGAGACAAAAAGGGTGGAAATCCTATTTATTATAGAAAATATTCAGTGTTGTTGGGACCTTGAGTGTAATTACAGATTCCTTTCTCCTCAGCTTGTTGTCTAGTTTTTTCCACAAGTTGCTTTTGTTTTGGTAACACGGGGAAGATTTCGATCGCTTTCCATCTTTGGAGTTGGGTGTCAAATGGCGTCAAGCTTAACAAACCCATCGAGGCCTTTAAGACGGTTGTATTTCGGAACGATTCCGTCAGTGTTGCCTCTGAAAAATCCACCAAACTCAACACTGACATTGAAATACAACACCGCCTGAGCTCTGCGAGTGCAGCATTCTTCCGAATGAAGCAGAGAGTGTTTGAGGACTGGGACATCCATAGGGAGACCAAGGGCTTGTTTATAAATCTATTTCCACTCACTTGGCAGCTACCTCTCCACCAAAGTCAACACTGACACTGAAATACAACACCGCCTGAGCTCTGCGAGTGCAGCATTCTTCTGAATGAAGCAGAGAGTGTTTGAGGACTGGGACATCCCTAGGGAGACCAAGGGGCTTGTTTATAAATCTATTTCCGCTCCCTTGGCAGCCACCTCTCCACCAAAGTCAACACTGACACTGAAATACAACACTGCCTGAGCTCTGCGAGTGCAGCATTTTTCCAAATGAAGCAGAGAGTGTTTGAGGACCGGGACATCCATAGGGAGACCAAGGGCTTGTTTATAAATCTATTTCCGCTCACTTGGCAGCTACCTCTCCGCCAAAGTCAACACTGACACTGAAATACAACACCGCCTGAGCTCTGCAAGTGCAGCATTCTTCTGAATGAAGCAAAGAATGTTTGAGGACCGGGACATCCATCAGGAGACTAAGGTGCTTGTTTATAAAGTCATTGTCCTCCCAACTCTGCTATATGCCTGTGAAAAGTGGACTGTCTACAGACATCATATGCAACAACTGGAGCGTTTCCATTAACGTTGCCTCTGAAAATTCCTGCAAATCTCTTGGGAAAACAAGTGGACAAACGTCAGTGTGCTGGAAGAAGCAAAGACCACCGGCATCGAAGCAATGGTCCTCTGCCATCAACTCAGCTGGACCGGCCACGTTGTCCGGATGACCGACCACCGTCTCCCAAAGCAGTTGCTCTACTCCGAACTCAAGAACGGAAAACAGAATGTTGGTGGGCAGGAAAAGAGATTGAAAGATGGGCTCAAAGCCAACCTTAAAAACTCTGGCATAGACTCTGAGAACTGGACAGCCCTGGCCCTTGAGCACTCTAAATGGAGGTCAGCTGTGACCAACAGTGCTGCAGAATTTGAGGAGGCACGAATGGAGGGTGAAAGAGAAAAACGTGCCAAGAGGAAGGCATGGCAAGCCAACCCCGACCGGGATCGCCTTCCACCTGGAAACCGATGCCCTCACTGAGGGAGAACATGCAGGTCAAGAAGAGGGCTCCACAGTCACCAGGACACCGATCTTGAAAGACAATCCTACTCTGACAGCGAGGGATCGCCTAACATTTCAGAATATGTCGATTTACCTTTTTCTTTCAAATACACTGCTTCATTTTTTTATATTCATTTGTTTACTTATACATATTTATTTATATTGTTTATAACCCTCCGCTGACTCAAAAGCGGCTAACGGTAATAAACAAGGTGTCCTGGATCAGGCAGCATGAATCGCATCTTGGATTCAGGTCTTCCTGAAGCTCTGCTGCTCCTAGGTGACCTCCAGTTCTCAGGTGAGTTTCCAGAAGCACATTGATCCTCCATAGGTCCTACAAGAATTAAGTTTTTAGCCAATGTTGAAGGCTTCCTGCCTGTGTAGAGCGCGTTGCAGTAGTCTACGGTAGTCCACGCTCTGGTTACATCCCGTCTTGACTACTGCAACGCTCTCTACGTGGGGTTGCCTTTGAAGACAGCCCGGAAGCTCCAATTAGTCCAACGGGCGGCAGCCATGATACTAACAGGAGCGGGGCGCAGGGAGCATACAACTCCCTTGCTGCACCAGCTCCACTGGCTGCCGATCTGCTACCGGGCTCAATTCAAAGTGCTGGCGTTGGCCTTTAAAGCCCTAAACGGTTCTGGCCCAACTTATCTACCCGAACGTATCTCAGCCTATCAGCCCACCAGGACCCTAATCTTCTGGGGAGTCCCTGCTCTCTATCCCGCCGGCTTCACAAGTGCGGCTGGCGGGAACGAGAGACAGGGCCTTTTCTGTGGTGGCCCCTCGGCTTTGGAACACCCTCCCCATAGAGGTACGATCAGCCCCTTCGCTGATGGTGTTTCGGAAAAGATTGAAGACATGGATGTTTAAACAAGCATTCGGTTAATCCGTTGCAACGAATTTTGATGACTAAAGGATGGGTAATCATGGACGACGAATTTTGGATTGCGATTTCAGTTACGAGATGCATGGGATTGTTATTGGTGGCCCAATAACTTGTATTGTATATGTGTTTTATGCTTTTAAATTGAATATTGTTTTTTAATTGTTGTAAACCGCAATGAGTCGCCGATTTAGGCTGAGATATTAGCGGTATACAAGCGCATTAATAAATAAATAATAAAATAGTCTATTCGGGATGTAAACAAGAGTGTGGAGCACCGGCTTCCCAAGGTATGAGTTTTAATTGCGCAAAAGCACCCCTGGCCACCACCAAGACCTGGTGTTCCAGGCTCAGCTATGAATCCAGGTTCACTCCCAAATTGCCAACCTACACCTTCAGAGGGAGTGTAACCCCATCCAACACTGGCTGTAACCCTATGCCCTGTTTGGCCTTTCGACTGACCAGGAGGACCTCCATCTTGTCGGGATTCAATTTCAATTTGTTTGCCCTCATCCAGACCGTCGCAGCTGCCGAGCACCGGTTCAGGACCTGGTCAGCCTCCTTAGCAGCAGGTGGAAATGAGTAGTAGAGTTGGACGTCATCTGCGTACAGATGGGACTGAACTCCAAAATGCAGGATGATCTCTCCCAACGGCTTCGTGCAGATATTAAACAGAATGGGGGACAATACTGAGCCTTGCAAGACCCCACAAAGCAACATCTACAGGGCCGAGCAGGTGCCCCCCAGTATCACACTTTCTGGGAATGACCCACCAGGAAGGACCGGAGTCACTACAGAACAAGACCCATCCTCGCGAGGCGGCCCAGAAGGATACCGTGGTCTATGGCATTGAATCAATAAATATTGCATTTATATATAAATGGAAGGAAAAAGGAAGAGGGGCCGACCAAGGGCAAGATGGATGGACGGTATCCTTGAAGGGACTGGCTTGACCTTGAAGGAGCTGTGGGTGGCCACGGCCGACAAGGAGCTCTGGCATGGGGTGGTCCATGAAGTCACCTAGAGAAGACAATGATGCTGGGGAAAATGGAAGGAAAAAGGAAGAGGGGTCGACCAAGGGCAAGATGGATGGATGGTATCCCTGAAGGGACTGGCTTGACCTTGAAGGAGCTGCGGGTGGCCACGGCCGACAGGGAGCTCTGGCCTGGAATGGTCCAGGAGGTCACCAAGAGTTGGAAGAGACTGAACGAATGAACAACAGTCTGTCTATCAGTCCGTCCGTCCATCCATCCATCTATCTAGTAAAGGCTTTCCCCTTGACATTAAGTCTAGTTGTGTCCAACTCTGGCAACCACCACTCATTTCCATGTCTAAGCTGAAGAACCGGCGTTGTCCGCAGACATCTCCAAGGACATGTGGCCATGGGCATGACTGCATGGAGTGCCATTACATTACTGCCAAAACTGTACCTATTGATCTACTCACATTTCCATGTTTTCAAACTGCTAGGTTGGCACGAGCTGGGGCTAATAGCAGTAGCTCACCCTGCTCCCCAGATTCAAACCACTGACCTTTTGGTCAGCAAGTTTGGCAGCTCAGCGGTTTAACCCATTGCGCCACCAGGGGCTCCATATATATATATATATTATACCACCTTTTAACAATGTTAAAATATAAAAAAAAACAAAAATATAAAACAAAAATTTGAAAATACATAAACACTGAAATAGAATTAAACATAGGAGTGCTAAATAAATAAATAAAGTTAAAAACATTAAATAATTGAAAATTAATTAAAATACATAAATACCAATCAGCATGTAATAATAATAATAATAATCTTTATTTATACCCTGCTACCATCTCCCAAGGGACTCGGTGCGGCTTACATGAGGCCGAGCCCACAATACATCGATACAAGCAATAACAACCACAATGTTGTTGTTCATTCGTTCAGTCGCCTCCGACTCTTCGTGACCTCATGGACCAGCCTACGCCAGAGCTCCCTGTCGGCCGTTACCACCCCCAGCTCCCTCAAGGTCAGTCCAGTCACTTCAAGGATGCCATCCATCCATCTTGCCCTTGGTCGGCCCCTCTTCCTTTTGCCTTCCACTTTCCCCAGCATAATTGTCTTCTCTAGGCTTTCCTGTCTCCTCATGATGTGGCAAAAGTACTTCAACTTTGTCTCTAGTATCTTTCCCTCCAGTGAGCAGTCGGCTTTATTTCCTGGAGGATGGACTGGTTGGATCTTCTCGCAGTCCAAGGCACTCTCAGAACTTTCCTCCAACACCACAGCTCAAAAGCATCGATCTTCCTTCGCTCAGCCTTCCCTAAGGTCCAGCTCTCACATCCGTAGGTGACTACAGGAAAGACCATGGCTTTGACTAGGCGGATCTTTGTTGCCAGTCTGATGTCTCTACTCTTTACTATTTTATCGAGACTGGACATTGCTCTCCTCCCAAGAAGTAAGCGTCTTCTGATTTCCTGGCCACAGTCTGCATCTGCAGTAATCTTTGCACCTAGAAATACAAAGTCTGTCACGGCCTCCACGGTTTCTCCCTCTATTTTCCAGTTGTCAATCATTCTTGTTGCCATGATCTTGGTTTTTTTGATGTTTAGCTGCAACCCAGCTTCTTTCACCTTGATTAGAAGGCTCCTCAGCTCCTCCTCGCTTTCGGCCATCAGAGTGGTGTCATCTGCATATCTGAGGATGTTAATGTTTCTTCCAGCAATTTTCACCCCAGCTTTGCATTCATCCAGCCCCGCACATCCTCGCATGATGTGTTCTGCATACAAGTTAAAAAGGTTGGGTGAGAGTATGCAGCCTTGCCGTGCGCCTTTCCCAATCTTGAACCAGTCTGTTGTTCCGTGGTCAGTTCTGACTGTTGCTACTTGGTCCTTGTACAGATTCCTCAGGAGAGAGACAAGGTGGCTTGGGATGCCCCTCCCCAAGAACTTGCCACAATTTATTATGATCCACACAGTCAAAGGCTTTAGAATAGTCAATGAAGCAGAAGTAGATGTTTTTCTGAAACTCCCTGCCTTTCTCCATTATCCAGCGGATATTGGCAATTTGGTCTCTCGTTCCTCTGCCTTTTCTAAACCCAGCTTGAACATCTGGCAACTCTCTCTCCATGTATTGCTGGAGTCTTCCTTGCAGGATCTTGAGCATTACCTTACTGGCATGAGAAATAAGGGCCACTGTACGGAAGTTGGAGCAGTCTTTCGCATTTCCCTTTTTTGGTAGGGGGATATAAGTTGATTTTTTCCAGTCTGATGGCCATTCTTGTGTTTTCCATATTTGCTGGCAAATGGCATGCATCACATTGACAGCATCATCTTTTAAGATTTTAAACAGTTCAGCTGGGATCCCGTCGTCTCCTGCTGCCTTGTTGTTAGCAATGCTTCTTAAGGCCCATTCAACCTCACTCCTCAGGATGTCTGGTTCTAATTCATTCACCACACCAAACTATCCTCGATATTATTATCCTTCCTATACAGATCTTCTGTATAGTCTCGCCACCTTCTCTTGATCTCTTCAGCTTCTGTTAGGTCCCTGCCATCTTTGTTTCTTATCATACCAATTTTTGCCTGAGATTTACCTCCAATGTTTCTAATTTTCTGGAAGAGGTCTCTTGTCCTTCCTATTCTGTTGTCTTCTTCCACTTCCATGCATTGCTTGTTTAAAAATAGTTCTTTATCTCTTCTGGCTAACCTCTGGAATTATGCATTTAACTGGGCATATCTCCCCTTTTCACTGTTTCCTTTTGCTTTCCTCCTTTCTTGGGCTACTTCCAGTGTCTCAGCAGACAACCATTTTGCCTTCTTGGTTTTCTTTTTCTTTGGAACGTACTTTGGAACAACCACAATACGAAGCAAAATACTAATACAAAGCAATTAAAATAACTCTCATACACAAATAGCATAAACATTGAACAATGGCACAAAGCACATTTAAAACTTCTACGTTCTACTTTTCTTTCTCCAATTGATCAAACTGAATGATTGGCCTAAGGCTCCATCTGCACTGCCATACAATGCATTAGATACCATCAAATTCATATTGTTTTATCCACACACACCCCAAAAAAATTTGGAGCGGGGTGGGGTGGGTGTTCAGAAAACCGACTGTATTTTTGCTTAGTCTTACCCTGCCCTCTGGCGGCAGGAACAGAAGGGCTGCCCAATCCCTGGCCTTGGTCCCTATTATACACTCCAAATAAATGGGTTTTAGTTATTCATTTGTAGATAGAGCTGGCTTTGATTCCACCCTTTAGGTTTTAAAGAATGTATTATTTTTACCTCTCTTCAAGAGAGAAACGGTGGAATAATCATTAAAACAATGACTCTAGCGTAGGCATGGGCAAACTTCAGCCCTCCCACCAGGTGTTTTGTACTTCAACTCCCACAATTCCTAAACACCTGGAAGGCCACAGTTTGCTCATGCCTGATATAAACCCACTCCTATGAACATGAAATAACAAAGCCAGCGGACCTGATGGGATCCCTGCTGAAATTTTTAAAGAGGAAGGATCTGAGCTGACACAACAATTCCACCAGCTCATAGAAAAAGTGTGGGTGACCGAGAAAATCCCAGCAGATTTCAAGGATGCCACCATCATCATTCTCTTCAAAAAGGGGGAAAGACTACAAGGGATCACCTAAATAAGTAAGTAAGTCCTATGAACATAAATCCACTTTGTTCTGTGCTGGATGCAAAGATGTGAGCTTTGTTGTTGTTGTTCATTCGTTCAGTCATTTCCGACTCTTTGTGACCTCACTGACCAGTCCACAAAGAAGTGGGCTTTGTTGTTGTTGTTCATTCGTTCAGTCATTTCCAACTCTTTGTGACCTCATGCACCAGCCCACACCAGAGCTCCCTGTCGGCCGTCACCACCCCCAACTCCTTCAAGGTCAATCCAGTCACTTCAAGGATGCCATCCACCCATCTTGCCCTGGGTCGGCCCTTCATCCTTTTTCCTTCCATATTCCCCAGCATCACTGTCTTCTCCAAGGTTTCCTTTCTTCTCATGACGTGGCCAAAGAACTTCATCTTGGCCTCTCATCTCCTTCCCTCCAATGAGCAGTCGGGCTTTCTTTCCTGGAGGATGACTGGTTGGATCTTCTGGCAGTCCAAGGCACTCTCATCTTGGAGAATTCTTGGAGAACAGGAGAAGTCCCAGCAGAAGACTAGAGGAGGGTCAATGCTGTCTCGATTTATCTTCAAGAAGGGGGGGGGGGAGAAGATCCAAACAATGACCGGTGTCCAGTCCGCCTGACATCAAAACCAGGAAAGATGCTGGAGGCAGCCTGCAGTCACTTAGAAAGGAATGCTGTTGTCAATGAAGTCAACATGGATTTCTCAAATCAAAGTCATGCCAGACCAAACTTATCTCTTTTTTTTTTTATAGAGTTACAAGCTTAGTAGATGCAAGGAATGCTGTGAATGGAGTAGATCTTGATTTCAGGAAGGCCTTCGACAAAGTCCCCCACGACCTTCTTGCAAGCAAACTAGTCCAATGTGGGCTAGGCAAGGCTACTCTTAGGTGGATCAATAATGGGCTGAGCAACTGAACCTCAATGGTTCCTCTTCTTCATCCTGGGAAGAAGTGACCAGTGGAGTGCCATCAAGAGGGTCTCATTTCTGTTCAACGTGACTTGGATGTGAGTAGATCAATTGGTAGCGCTCTGGCGGGAAGGTAACGGCGCTCCATGTAGTCATGCCCATGGCCACATGACCTTGGAGATGTTTGTGGACAACGCTGGTTCTTCAGCTTAGACATGGAAATGAGCACCACCTGCCAGAGTTGGACACTTGGTACCACTCTGGTGGGAAGGTAACAGCGCTCCATGTAGTCATGCCCATGGCCACATGACCTTGGAGATGTCTGTGGACAACAGTGGTTCTTCAGCTTAGACATGGAGATGAGCACTACCTGCCAGAGTTGGACACTTGGTACCACTCTGGTGGGAAGGTAATGGCGCTCCATGTAGTCATGCCCATGGCCACCTTGGAGATGTCTGCAGACAACGGTGGTTCTTCAGCTTAGACATAGAGATGAGCACCACCTGCCAGAGTTGGACAATTGGTACCACTCTGGTGGGAAGGTAACGGTGCTCCATGTAGTCATGCCCATGGCCACATGACCTTGGAGATGTCTGTGGACAACGCTGGTTCTTCAGCTTAGACATGGAGATGAGCACCACCTGCCAGAGTTGGACACTTGGATGTTTCTTATCAAGGTTGTAGATGGGGCCCCATTGGGAGGGAGAGCTAGATCTCCAGAGGACATGATCAGAACGCAAAAGGACCTCTGCAGATTAGAGAGATGATTGAACAAAACCGACAACATGGATTTCAACGAAGACAAACGTAAGATACGACACTTAGGCAGAAGATACAGGATGTGTGATGCCTGGCTTGACAACAGTCCATGTGAGAAAGATCTTGGAGTCTTCGTGGAGAGCAAGTTGAACATGAGCCAAGGGTATGATGCAGCAGGTCCAAAAGCCAATGGGATGTTGGGCTGCTAGTGTCCAGATCGAGGGAAAACTCTAGTGTCCAGATCGAGGGAAGAAGTCCTGGTGCTTCTCTCTTCTGCTTTGGTCAGGCCTGGACCCTACAGTTCAAAAGAGAGATGGACTGGAAGCTGGAAGACGCCCAGAGGAAGAGGGAGACTTGAAGGATCAAAGGTCTGGAGACCATGAATGATCCCTCTGAGGAGTGTCTTAAAGAGCTGGGTCTGTTTAGCCTCAGAAGAGAAGGTTGTGAGGAGACATGAGAGCCATGGATAAATAGGTTCCTTTCTCCTGCCCTGGAGACTGGGACTCAACAGAGCCATAGGTTCAAATGAGAAGAAAGGAGATTCCACCTGAACATTAGGAAGAACTAGTCTAGATCATGGCCACATAGCCCGAAAAAACCTACAACAACCCATTAGGAAGAACTTCTTGACTGTAAGAAGAGCTGTTCAGCAGTGGAACTCTCTGCCTTGGAATGTGGTAGAAGCTCCGTTTTTGGAAGCTTTTAAACAGAGGCTGGGTGGCCATCTGTCGTGGGTGCTTTGGTTGTGATTTTCCCACATGAAGGCAGCAGTGGGTTGGACCAGATGCCCCATGTGGTCTCTTCCAATGACTAGCTGTCCCCTGCCACACGTTGCTGTGGCCCAGTCTGGTGATCTGGAAAATAAGGTAATGAGAAAGAGTTGGTTTCTAATATATGTAATTTCTTTCTGCTTGTGGGTAATCAGTATTTCTTGCTGTTTCCTTGTCAGTGTTGATGTGGAAAGTGTCTGGTTTGCCTACTCTGGAACATGGAACATATTATTGTCCTTCTTTAGGGGTCCATTTCAAATCTATGGTAGTATATCTGTGTGTGAATCATATATAACTATCTATATCTATGGCTGGATGGCCCTTTGTCAGGAGGGCTTCGATGACGTTTTCTTGCCCTGGTGAAGGGAGTTGGACTGGGTGGCCTTCAGTATTTTTTGTTAGTCATCAAGGTTTAGTGTGGGAAATTTGCCCCAATTCTGTCGTGGGTGGGGTTCAGAATGCTCTTGGATTGTAGGTGAACTATAAATCCCAGCAAGTACAACTCCCAAATGTCAAGGTCTATTTCCCCCAAACTCCATCTGTGTTCATATTTGGGCATATGGAATATTCGTGCCAAGTTTGGTCCAGATCCACCATTGTTTGAGTCCACAGTGTTCTCTGGATGTAGGTGAACTACAACTCCCAAACTCAAGGTCAATGCCCACTAAACCCTTCTGGTGTTTTCTGTTGGTCATGGGAGTCCTTTGTGCTAAATTTGGCCCAATTTCATCATTGGTGGAGTTCAGAATGCTCTTTGATTGTAGGTGAACTATAAATCCCAGTAACTGCAACTCCCAAATGTCAAGGTCTATTTCCCCCAAACTCCATCTGTGTTCATATTTAGGCATATGGAATATTCGTGCCAAGTTTGGTCCAGATCCATCATTGTTTGAGTCCACAGTGCTCTCTGGATGTAGGTGAACTACAACTCCCAAACTCAAGGTCAATGCCACCAAACCCTTCTAGTGTTTTCTGTTGGTCATGGGAGTCCTGTGTGCTAAGTTTGGCCCAATTTCATCATTGGTGGAGTTCAGAATGCTCTTTGATTGTAGGTGAACTATAAATCCCAGCAACTACAACTCCCAAATCACAAAATCAATTTTTTTGAGTGAAGGACATGCATTGGGTTGTTGGGTGCCTTGTGTCCAAATCTGGTGTCAATTCAATCAGTGGTTTTTGAGTTCTGTTCAAAATACTCGAGTCTCTGGCTCTTCTCTTCTGAAGCCAGGAGAGGGCAATGCTGCTCCATTTTTCTCCACGCCTTCAGTAGGAAGGGCCTTTTCCAAGCTTTGGGTTGAATAGGAATGAGAGTCAGGGCTTCCTACAGGTAGCATGGGACTCCAAAGCCCACAATCCCCAGCCAGTGCTGTTGGTGATGAAGAACGCTGGGAACCGAAGTCTGGTGACCTCCAGAACCACTTCCCTTGTGTCCCAAAGATTCTTATTCTGAGCCAACGAGAAGAACCCGCTGCGAAGGCTGACCGCTCGGATCTCAAGATCCCTGGATCATTCTTCCTTCTTCTGTTTCCCTCATACATCTTCTCCCTCTCTTTTCTTCCTTTCCTTCTTTGCTTTCCCTCATATACTTCCCCTCTTCCCTTCCTTCCCTTCCCTCCCTTCTTTCCTTTCCTCTCCTCATATCTGCATCCCTCCCTCCCTTCTTCCTCCTTCTTTCCTTTATCTCTTCCTTTCTCTTCCCTTCTTTCTCATTCTTTCCTTCCCCGCTCTCATACTTTTTCTTCTTTCCTTCCTCTTCCTTCTCCCTTTCCTTTTTCTGTTTCCCTCATACATCTTCCCTTCTTTGCTTTCTCTCATAGACTTCACCTCTTCCTTTTTTCTTTCCCTTCTTTTCTTTCCCATCTTTCTTCCCTCCTTCTTCATCCCCTTTCTCTTCCTTTCCTTCCCTCATATCTGCAACACTTCCCCTTCCTTCCTTCCTTCCTTTCTTCCTTCCTTCCTTCCTTCCTTCCTTCCTTCCTTCCTTCCTTCCTTTCTCTTCTTTTTCTCCTTCCTCTCTTCTTTCCCTTTCCTTCTTTCCTTTCTCTTCTTCCTTCTTCCTTTCCTTCTTTGCTTTCTCTCATACACTTCACCTCTTCCTTTTTTCCTTCCCTTCTTTTCTTTCCCATCTTTCTTCCCTCCTTCTTCATCCCCTTTCTCTTCCTTTCCTTCCCTCATATCTGCAACACTTCCCCTTCCTTCCTTCCTTCCTTTCTTCCTTCCTTCCTTCCTTCCTTCCTTCCTTCCTTCCTTCCTTCCTTCCTTCCTCCTCCCTTCTTTTTCTCTCTTCCCTCCCTTCCTTTGTCCCTTTTTTCCTCTCTTCGTCTTCCCTTCCCTTCTCTCATACTTTTTCTCCTTTCCTTCCTTTTCCTTCGCTCCTTCCTTCTCCGTTTCCTTTCTCTTTCTTCTTCCTTCCCTTCTTTCTCATTCTTTCCTTCTCTGCTCTCATACCATTTCCCTTTCCCTTCTTCCTTCCTTCCTTCCCTTCCTTTTTCTCTTTTTTTCACTTCTCTCCCCTCATACCTTTTCTCCTTTCCTTTCAATTCCTTCCTTTCCTCCTTCCTTCTCCATTCCTTTCTTTCTCCTTTGTTTTGTGTGTATGAGCACGTGCACACACGTGCACACACACACGCACACACACATCTCAAGTTGACACCACCTCAACCCCTGAGGCTAAAAGGTATAGAAATCTGGGCATTGTAGTTTAGCGAGGCACAATCCCTCTTTGGCAGAGAAGGCCACAGACCTTGTAAAACTACAGCTGCCAAGATCCAGCTCTTTCCAAGATCTTTCTCAGTGGGATCAAAATGGGGTACCATGGGAGAGGGATTCCAGAGGGATCAGATAGTGCTGAAACATGCAACAAAAACCAGGGGTACAACAGATGTTGTAGGCCTTCTTCTGACTGAGCCCAGACTACATTATCATCAGCATATCAGAGTTCTATAACAGATGTTGTAGGTCTTCTTCTGAATGAGCCCAGACTACATTATCATCAGCATATCAGAGTTCTATAACAGATGTTGTAGGCCTTCTTCTGACTGAGCCCAGACTACATTATCATCAGCATATCAGAGTTCTATAACAGATGTTGTAGGTCTTCTTCTGAATGAGCCCAGATGACATTATCATCAGCATATCAGAGTTCTATAACAGATTTTGTAGATCTTCTTCTGAATGAGCCCAGAATAGATTATCATCAGCATATCAGAGTTCTATAACAGATGTTGTAGGTCTTATTCTGAATGAGCCCAGACTACATTATCATTAGCATATTGGAGTTCTATAACAGATGTTGTAGGTCTTCCTCTGAATGTGCACAGACTATGTTATCATCAGCATATTGGCCCATGCCTGATCTAGACACTATACTTGATGCTGCCCGTTATTGTGTTGGCTTTCTTAGCCGCCATATCATGCTGTTCAGCTTGTGGTCTAGATCCCTTTTGCATGCCACCCATCCTGAATCAGCTTGTGGTCTAGATCCCTTTTGTGTGCCACCCATCCCATATCAGCTTGTGGTCTAGATCCCTTTTGCATGTCACCCATCCCGTATCAGCTTGTGGTCTAGATCCATTTATGTGCCACTCACTCTGTATCAGCTTGTGGTCTAGATCCCTTTGGCGTTACGTGCCACCCATCCTGTATCTCTGCATTGTGTTTTGATTGTGTCATACTATACCTTTCCCCCTGCTGAGGTCCATTAGGCTCCTTTTGGCCCAGGTCTCCAAGGCCATTTTGGCGTGAGTTTTGGTGCCCTTTTCCCTACGTTATCATTAGCATATCAGAGTTCTATAACAGATGTTGTAGGACTTCTTCTGAATGTGGACAGACTGTTATCATTAGCATATTGGAGTTCTATAACAAATGTAGGTCTTCCTCTGAATGAGCCCAGACTACATTATCATCAGCATATTGGAGTTCTATAATAGATGTTGGTCTTCTTCTGAATGTGCACAGACTATGTTATCATCAGCATATTGGAGCGTGGGACTATGACTTCTTTCAATCTAGGCTGGGCATGGGCCAACGTTGGCCCTCCCTCCAGGTGTTTTGGACTTCAACTTCCACAATTCCTTGGAGTTCTATAATATTGTAGTTCTATAATAGATAATATTGGAATTCTATAATATTGGAGTTCTATAATAGATGTTGGTCTTCTTCTGAATGTGCACAGACTTTGTTATCATCAGCATATTGGAGCGTGGGACTATGACTTCTTTCAATCTAGGCTGGGCATGGGCCAACGTTGGCCCTCCCTCCAGGTGTTTTGGACTTCAACTCCCACAATTCCTTGGAGTTCTATAATATTGGAGTAATATAATAGATGTCGGTCTTCTTCTGAATGTGCACAGACTATGTTATCATCAGCATATTGGAGTGTGGGACTATGACTTCTTTCAATCTAGGCTGGGCATGGGCCAACGTTGGCCCTCCCTCCAGGTGTTTTGGACTTCAACTCCCACAATTCCTTGGAGTTCTATAATATTGGAGTACTATAATAGATGTTGGTCTTCTTCTGAATGTGCACAGACTATGTTATCATCAGCATATTGGAGTGTGGGACTATGACTTCTTTCAATCTAGGCTGGGCATGGGCCAACGTTGGCCCTCCCTCCAGGTGTTTTGGACTTCAACTCCCACAATTCCTTGGAGTTCTATAATATTGGAGTACTATAATAGATGTTGGTCTTCTTCTGAATGTGCACAGACTATGTTATCATCAGCATATTGGAGCGTGGGACTATGACTTCTTTTAATCTAGGCTGGGCATGGGCCAACGTTGGCCCTCCCTCCAGGTGTTTTGGACTTCAACTCCCACAATTCCTTGGAGTTCTATAATATTGGAGTTCTATAATAGATGTTGGTCTTCTTCTGAATGTGCACAGGCTATGTTATCATCAGCATATTGGAGTGTGGGACTATGACTTCTTTCAATCTAGGCTGGGCATGGGCCAACGTTGGCCCTCCCTCCAGGTGTTTTGGACTTCAACTCCCACAATTCCTTGGAGTTCTATAATATTGGAGTACTATAATAGATGTTGGTCTTCTTCTGAATGTGCACATACTATGTTATCATCAGCATATTGGAGCATGGGACTATGACTTCTTTCAATCTAGGCTGGGCATGGGCCAACGTTGGCCCTCCCTCCAGGTGTTTTGGACTTCAACTCCCACAATTCCTTGGAATTCTATAATATTGGAGTTCTATAATAGATGTTGGTCTTCTTCTGAATGTGCACATACTATGTTATCATCAGCATATTGGAGCATGGGACTATGACTTCTTTCAATCTAGGCTGGGCATGGGCCAACGTTGGCCCTCCCTCCAGGTGTTTTGGACTTCAACTCCCACAATTCCTTGGAATTCTATAATATTGGAGTTCTATAATAGATGTTGGTCTTCTTCTGAATGTGCACATACTATGTTATCATCAGCATATTAGAGCATGGGACTATGACTTCTTTCAATCTAGGCTGGGCATGAGCTAACGTTGGCCCTCCCTCCAGGTGTTTTGGACTTCAACTCCCACAATTCCTTGGAATTCTATAATATTGGAGTTCTATAATAGATGTTGGTCTTCTTCTGAATGTGCACAGACTATGTTATCATCAGCATATTGGAGCGTGGGACTATGACTTCTTTCAATCTAGGCTGGGCATGGGCCAACGTTGGCCCTCCCTCCAGGTGTTTTGGACTTCAACTCCCACAATTCCTTGGAATTCTATAATATTGGAGTTCTATAATAGATGTTGGTCTTCTTCTGAATGTGCACAGACTATGTTATCATCAGCATATTGGAGCGTGGGTCTATGACTTCTTTCAATCTAGGCTGGGCATGGGCCAACGTTGGCCCTCCCTCCAGGTGTTTTGGACTTCAACTCCCACAATTCCTTGGAGTTCTATAATATTGGAGTTCTATAATAGATAATATTGGAGTTCTATAGTATTGGAGTTCTATAATAGATGTTGGTCTTCTTCTGAATGTGCACAGACTATGTTATCATCAGCATATTGGAGCGTGGGACTATGACTTCTTTCAACCTAGGCTGGGCATGGGCCAACGTTGGCCCTCCCTCCAGGTGTTTTGGACTTCAACTCCCACAATTCCTTGGAGTTCTATAATACTGGAGTTCTATAATAGATAATATTGGAGTTCTATAATATTGGAGTTCTATAATAGATGTTGGTCTTCTTCTGAATGTGCACAGACTATGTTGTCATCAGCATATTGGAGCGTGGGACTATGACTTCTTTCAATCTAGGCTGGGTATGGGCCAACGTTGGCCCTCCCTCCAGGTGTTTTGGACTCCAACTCCCACAATTCCTAACATGCCTGATCGAGACACTCTACTTGATGCTGACTGGCCCCGATTCGTCTTTCGTTGGCGACGGAGAGGATCCTCGGAGGGGGATGTTTTCCGCCGCCGCCTTCCCTCCCTTTTTGGGCCGGCAATCATCTGGCGCGCAGGTGGTACCCAGATTCCTGCCCACCCAACAATGCCACTTAGTTTGTAACCTGCGACTCCAATCGGCGCTGGCTTTAATTTCAGAGTCTGCTTTCGGGGGCACGCTTGTTAATCTCTATGCAAAGCAGATGAAATGAATATGCAGCGTTGGAGAGATGTAATTGTGCGGCTCCCATTCAGGCACCGTAATTTTCCAAACGGGATGTTGCAATCAAGATCCTATTCATTAGGGTATAAACAATTTGGTTTTTCTCGGCTCTCCAGTCTGCCAATCATCTCCAGGGAGTGAGAATCTCTGCTATTTAAAAGAGAGAGAAAAGAAAGGAAGGAAAGGAGGAAGGAAAGGAGGAAGGAAGGAAGAAGGGAAAGTTTCCTTTGTCTTCAAGAGAGGTAAAAGTTGCCGGAAACTTGCAAGAAAAGGGAAAAAGGAAGAAGCAGGAGGAGAAAAACAAAAAACAGAGGACCAAATTGCTCTTCTTTCTTACGATACTGATATTTATTTTGCAATTCTTCCTTTGTCCAGGCTGGAGGAAAAAAAAGAATGAGGGGAAAAGACACAAACACCAAGTTTCTAGATCTCTATGTGTACATAGTCAAAGTATGGATGTTGGTCCGTTCGTACTACAAAAGCGGTTTCTAGGTGAAGTGGCCCTCTGGGATGTCACTAGGAAGGAAAGGTGGTCAGGGAAGGGAGGAAGGAAGGAAAGAGAAAAGGAAAAGAGAAGGACGGAAGGGAGGGAGAAGGGGGAGAGAAAGAAAAAGGAGGGAAAGAAGGAAGAGAAAGAAATGGAGGAGTGGTATGAAGAGGGGAGGAAAGAAAGAGAAAGGCTGGGAAGGAAGGAGGGAAGAAAATTTGTAGAAGGAAGGAAGGAAGGAGGAAAAGAAGGAAGGGAAAGGGAATGGTAGGAGGGCATGAAGGGAGGGAGGGAGGGAAAGAAGACAAAAGTTTAGAGAAAGGAAAGAAAATGAAGAAAAGGGGAAAGGAAAATGTGTAGACAAAAGGAAGGAAGGAAAGAAGGGGAAAAAGAAGGAAGAGAAAGGAAATGAAATGGTAGGAGGGCATGAAGGGAGGGAGGGAGGGAGGGAGGGAAAGAAGACAAAAGTTTAGAGATAGGAAAGAAAAGTAAGGAAGAAAAAGGGGGAAAGAAGGAAGAGAAGGGGGAATGGTAGGAGGGGAGGAAAGAAAGACAGGCTGGGAAGAAAGAAGGGAAGGAAGGAAGCGAGGGAGGGGGAAAAGAAGGAAGAAAAAGAAAAGGGAATGGTAGGAGGGCATGAAGGGAGGGAGAGAGGGAGGGAAAGAAGACAAAAGTTCAGAGAAAGGAAAGAAAAGGGGAAAGAAGGAAGAGAAGGAATGGTAGGAGGGGAGGAAAGAAAGAAAGGCTGGGAAGAAAGAAGGGAAGGGAAGGAGGGAGGGAGGGGGGAAAGAAGGAAGAGAAAGGAAAGGGAATGGTAGGAGGGCATGAAGGGAGGGAGGGAGGAAGGGAGGGAAAGAAGACAAAAGTTTAGAGAAAGGAAAGAAAAGGAAGGAAGGAAGAAAAGGGAGGAAAGGCTGGGAAGAAAGAAGGGAAGAAAGCGAGAGGGGTAAAGAAGGAAGAGAATGGAAAGGGAATGGTAAGAGGGCATGAAGGGAGGGTGGGAGGAAGGGAGGGAAAGAAGTCAAAGGTTTAGAGAAAGGAAAAGAAAGAAAAGAAAGGAAGAAAACGGAGGAAAGGCTGGGAAGAAAGAAGGGAAGAAAGCGAGGGGGTAAAGAAGGAAGAGAATGGAAAGGGAATGGTAGGATGGCATGAAAGACAGAAAGAATGGGAAGAAAGAAGGGATGAAGGAAGGGAGAGAAAGAAGACAAAAGTTTAGAGAAAGGAAAGGAAGGAAAGGGGGAAAGAAGGAAGAGAAGGGGGAAGTGTAAGAGGGGAAGGGAGGAAAGAATGAAGGGATGAACACCAGGTATATACGCTAGTTCTTCCTTAAAGAGAGGTGTATTGCTTTTTGATGCAGAAGAGTATTTGACTCTTCTCAAGAAGATCCTACTTTCCAAAAGGGTTGTGATTATTCTAAATAGTGTGGATGCCAATGAATCTCCAACTGGGTTCCATTTCCAGAAGGATTTGGCGGTTCCTGGTTTCCCAAAAGGTTCTGGTCCCAAAAGGGAAAGAGATTCCACCTCAACATTAGGAAGAACTTCCTGAGGAGAAGAGGTGGAGGCTCCCTCTCGGGTGCATTGGGTGGCACTTGGGCGCTCTTCCAACTCTGGCACTTGATGAAGACACAACACACCCTTGGCCAGGTGGACACGCCATAGAGACCGAGACAAGAAAACAAGACCAGGCGGACTTGGTGCCAAGACCAAGAACCCGGGATGGAGATTTATAACCGAGGAAATACTTTTCCCGGCAGGAACAATAGCGTGGGCCCAGCGTGGTGGGTTGTGGGCCCCTTCCTTGCGGTCCCTCCCTTCCTGGCACGGGGAGACCCCGAATGCCCCCCTTGGGCCCACTTGGAGCCTAATCAGCAGGAACGGGAGCATCCGGCCTTGGAAAAAGATGCCAAGAGGGGTGTCACTGGACGATGATGGATGGGCCCAGACCGTGGCCAGCCACGGGGCAGACAGGCTTGGCTTGACTCCATGCCAGCCTCCCAGGGACATCCTCCTCGATATCCTTGTATTCTTTCAGTGGCGTTTGCAAGACCCCCCGGGAACCATCCACAGGAAGCCAAGGAGTGTGGGTTTTCTCACTTGGACACACGCACACATCCTTCCACCCTCTTGCGTTGGTGTTTATTGTCAGGCACCTCCAGCAATGTGGCCGCACAGCCAAGGCCACGCAAGGCGGTCAGTCCGCTTCTTGGCCAGAGGGACTCTGTCTCTGATACGAGGCGGAGAAGAGAAAGAAATGCACCAGTATAGGATGGGGGAAGTCCTGGATCGAAAACCGACAGTCCATGGGAAAGGGATCCAGGAGTCTTAGGAGAACACAAGCTGAACATCAACCAACAGTACAATGCGGCAGCTAAACAAACACTGAGATTCTAGGCTGAATCCATAAGGAATGTTGTGTCCAGGGAGGTCATCTCTCTCTGCCAGGCCTGGGCAAACTTTGTAACTTGGGGCCATATGCAAGTCCAGACCAGGACATAATGGAGCACTGGAGAGAGTAAGGAACACTGGGATGTCTGTGGTCAGGGGAATTCTGTGTGCTCAGTTTGATTCAATTCCATCATTGGTGGAGTTCAGAAGGCTCTTTGAGTTTAGGTGAACTATAAATCCCAGCAACTCCAGCATTCCCAAATGACAAAATCAATCACCCCCAACCTCACCAGTATTCAAATTTGGGTGTATTGGGTATTTGTGCCAAATTTGGTCCAGTGACTGAAAATACATCCTGCATATCAGATATTTAGATTACGAGTCATAACAGTAGCAAAATTACAGTTGTGAAGTAACAACGGAAATGACATTATGGTTGGGGGTCACCACAACATGAGGACCTGTACTAAGGGGTTGTGGCATTAAGAAGGTGGAGAACCACTGGTTTAGATGGTGTCTTCCTGGCTGACACAAGGGGCTGGATGTCTCTTGGGGTCTCCTCCAAGTGTATCGTTCTTGATCGTACAAGAGGAACCAATATTAGGTTCTTGTAGGTTTTTTCGGGCTATATGGCCATGTTCTAGAGGCATTTTCTCCTGACGTTTCGCCTGCATCTATGGCAAGCATCCTCAGTGGTAGTGAGGACCTCACTACCTATGAGGATGCTTGCCATAGATGCAGGCGAAACGTCAGGAGAAATGCCTCTAGAACATGGCCCTATAGCCCGAAAAAACCTACAAGAACCTAGTGATTCCAGCCATGAAAGCCTTCGACAATACATGGAACCAATATTGTTCTGGCCTGCATTCCACATTTCTCTGGGGGGTAAAAGAAGCCCCCCACTTTGCCTTAAATGTCCCTGATTGTTGCAGGAACGCCTTCTTTCTTCCTCGGTGCGCCTTCCCCGCGCCTCCGCACCGTGCGCCCTTCCCCAATACTTAGGATATGAAATAATTATCCGGAGTGATCAGGTTTTTAATTAGGCAGCGCGGCGGATGATTATTGTGTTCCAGATTGGCGCGGTGTGCTCCGCTATGCGCCAGCCGAGACTGGGTCTCTCCCATTATGCCCAGTGGGTGGCCAGAAGACAATCAGGAAGTAATTAGTTGGGTGGGGGGTGGGTGGGGGGCCCTCCGCTGCGTGCCGCGACTGGGGAGAAGGAGACCCCGGTGGCACGCGCCTTCCCCTCCGCCAACCCCTCTTCCTTTCTTCTCCATCCTTCCTTTCGTTCCTCCTTTCTTTTTCTCAATGCGCGCATCGCACTAACAAGCCTCCTTTGTTGCCACACTCCGCAATTAGGGATGTCGGTATTCGTTTGGCAACCAAGACTACATCCAAGGATTGGCAGATCTTGACGGCCGCGGCGCATTTGGGAAAAGAGCATCTACGTCAGGCATGGGCCAACTTTGGCCCTCCAAGTATTTTCGATTTTCAGCAATTTGGTATCTGTTTGTATATTTAAAAACACAAATTGGATATGACTTACAATTTAAAAACAAAGATACGTTCCGCCTCGTAGTTTAAGATCCACCGGGAAGGCCCTGCTCTCAGTCCCACTGGCCTCGCAAACGCATCTGGTGGGGACAAGGCCTTCTTGGTGGTGGTCCCCCGCTTGTGGAATTTAATCTGCAGCGAGATTAGATCAATGCCCTCCCTCCTTTCCTTTAGGAAAAACGCTCTTGTCCACGCTCTTGTCACACACCCCGAATAGATTACTGCAACACGCTCTACGTGGGGTTGCCTTTGAAGACTGTTCGGAAAATGCAATTAGTCCAACGAGCGGAAGCTAGATTACTCACCGGAGCATCATACAGGGAGCGTACTACTCCTCTGAATGCCACAGGTGGAGGCCACCACCGAGAAGGCCCTGTCCCTCATCCATGTTTTTACCTTCTTTCTAAAAGTGAGGAAGGATGACGATGACCTAATTTCCCCGGGGAGTGAATCCGCTGGCTGCCGATCCAGTTCCGAGCACAATTCAAAGTGGTGGTTTTGACCTACAAAGCCCTATATGGCTCCGGTCCAGCGTACCTGTCCGAATGTATCTCCTTCTATGTCCCACTTTGGAGTTTAAATCCCAGCAGCTACAACCCCCAAATGACAAAATCATAATTTTTTGAGTGACGGTCACTCCTTGTGTAGTGAGACGTTTTGTTGCCAAATGTGGTGTGGTTTTGTTCATTGGTTCTCCATGTGCAGAGCATTGCCTCTTCCATGCGTGTGTCTCAGAGAGAGCCTGGGAAAGCAATGGGGAAGGGAGAGGGACGTAAAAGGGGTGGGGGGCCTTTTTGGGAAGACCCCCCACTCGGGAGGAAATTCCTGGCCCGCTTTTGATCCTCAACGATGCCAAAGAAAAGACCCAGAAGAGGGAAAATGGATGGCGTGCCCCCCGGCCAAGTCTTCTATGTATACACTGGGGTCCAACCGATATATCGCTGCATGAAAAATTGATCCCATTTCCCGCGATCAATTACAAAGCAATCTGATTTCCATCACCGCCGTCATTAGCTGCCTTTCCCGGACCCCGTTCTATACATGTGTATATATATATATATATATGGAAGGGAAAGCCCTCTCCCTTAAAAAATGACTCCGTCCCAGGTTGCGTTGGAAACCCTCCCGCAGGACGGGGGCCTTCCTTCCCCTCTCCCCCCCTCGGCCCACCGGCCCAAATAACCATCCCCAGATGCGGCTCTGACCTCTGCAACTTCCTGGAAGCAGACATTTGTCAAAATAGAAATAAAAGAGATTAATGGGAGAAGGAAAAGGCTCTTTCGGCCCCGGAGGAAATCGCCCTCCCAGCGCCAGGCATGCAACACGGCCATTTCCAAGCACGGACAGAGAGGAAGAGATTATTATTATTGTTATTATTATTATTATTATTATTATTATTATTATTATTATTACTGTCATCACCATCTTCGAAAGACTCCCCATCAGCTGAAGTTGCTAACATTTTGCAGCCAGGTTGTTGTAGGTTTTTTGGGCTCTCTGGCCATCTTCGAGAAGCATTGAACCAAACTTGGCACACAGAACTCCCCTGACCAGCAGAAAATACTAGAAGCGTTTGGTAGGCATTGACGTTGGGTTTGGGAGTTGTAGTTCACCTACATCAAGAGAGCACTGTGGACTCAAACAATGATGGATCTGGATCAAACATGGCACAAATACTCAATATGCCTAAGCACTGGTAGAGTTTGGGGGGAATCTTGGCACAAATACTCAATATGTCCAAATGTGAAAACTGGTGGAGTTTGGGGAAAATAGTTACGAGGATTTATAGTTGTAGTTACGAGGATTTATAGTTCACCCACAATCAAAGAGCATTCTGAACTCCACCAATGATGGAATTGGGCCAAGCTTGGCACACAGAATTCCCATGCCCAACAGAAAATACAGGAAGGGTTGGGTGGTCATTGACCTTGAGTATGGGAGTTGTAGTACACCTACATCAAGAGAGCACTATGGACTCAAACAATGATGGATTTGGGCCAAACTTGATATGAATAATCAATATGCCCAAATATGAATGAACACAGATGGAGCTTGGGGGAAATAGACCTTGTTGTTACTGGGATTTATAGTACACCTACAATCAAAGAGCATTCTGAACTCTACGAACGATAGAATCGGGGAAAACTTCCCACACTGAACCCCTATGACCAATAGAAAATACTTAAGGCCATCCAGTCCAACTCCCTTCACCAGGGCAAGAAAACGTAATCAAATACTGTTTACACACAAACATAAAGAAATTACATATATTAAAAACCAGCACTTTCTCATTACTTTATTTTCCAAATCGCCAGACTGGCAGGGGATGGCTAATGATAAATAAATAATAATTGTTGATGGGGGGAAAAACACGTTTGACTAAAAGAGGTTTTAAAAAATACCGCAAAATAAAAATAACAGATAATTGTTTTACTAAAAGAAGTTTTAAAAAATACCCCAAAATAAAAATAATAGATAATTGTCTGTTTTTTATATATATATATATATATATATATATATATATATATATATATATATATATATATATATAATATTATTTTTACAATTTTTATATGCAGATTGCAGCGATTGATGTCAAAGGCACCGGCGAGGAGTGCTAAGGATGGGTCCTTGATGAAGTGGAAGGATATGCAAATGTGCGTGGCCGTTGCCATGGCGATTACTTGAATTATAGATTGCATTATGCAGTCCTTCCCCACCACCCAAAATACACCCCCCCCCCCCCCCCCCACACACACACCCCAGGGTCAAGATTTGCGTTCTCAATGATGCTTCTCTGTCTCCAAAGGAGGAAGAGAGATCCACTCCCACTAAGAAACCGGGCTGAAACGCTGCTTTAAATAAGGCAGGAAGAGATGGGCAAATACAGGAGGTATGGGTAATAAACGAAGGCATTTGACCCTTGGCCATCTGTCTGGAGGGCTTGGATGGTGCCTTGAGTATCATCCCGTTCTCAACACATTCCAGGAGTTTAGTGTGGTATCTGTAGACGGTCCACATTTGAGAGGACAATTTATCAACAAGCCCCTTGGTCTCCCTACGCATGTCCCGGTCCTCAAACACTCTCTGCTTCATTTAGAAGAATGCTGCACTTGCAGAGCTCAGGCGGTGTTGTATTTCAGTGTCAGTGGCTGCCAAGGGAACGGAAATGGTCCACATTTTCTAACATTACACCATTCAGCTGTATTTCCGGCATTGAAGAGGGATTGGCTGGTGCCTTTTGCTGGAAGAGTACTTTGAATCAGCACTGACTGTGTTATCATCAGCATATTGGACTTCTATAACAGACGTTGTAGGTCTCCTTCTGAATGAGAACAGACTAGATTATCATCAGCATATTGGAGTTCTATAACAGACATTGTAGGTCTCCCTTTGAATGAGAACATTGTGTTATCATCAGCATATTGGAGTTTTATAACAGACGTTGTACGTCTCCTGAATGAGCACAGACTGCGTTATCATCAGTATATTAGAGTACTATAACAGATGTTGTAGGTCTCCTGAATGAGCACAGACTGTGTTATCATCAGCATACTGGACTTCTATAACAGGCGTAGAAGGACTTCTTCTGAATGAGAACAGACTGTGTTATCCAGTATATTGAAGTTCTATAACAGACGTTGTACATCTCCTGAAAGAGCACAGACTGCATTATCATCAGCATATTGGAGTTCTATAACAGATATTGTAGGTCTCCCTTTGAATGAGAACACTGCATTATCATCAGCATACTGGAGTTTATAACAGACTTTGTAGGTCCCCCTCTGAATGAGCACAGGCTGTGTTATCATCAGCATACTGAAGTTCTATAACAGATGTTGTAGGTCTCTTTCTGAATGAGCAGAGACAACATTATCATCAGCGTATTGGAGTTCTAACAGATGTTATAGAAACCAATACAACAGATGTTGGTCTTCTTCTGAATGAGTACAGACCACATTATCATCAGCATATTAGAGTTCTGTAGCAGATGTTGTTGTGACCTTGGTTTGAGCTTTCAGTCTGTTAGGGTAAAATAGCTGCTATCTGGTATAACCCATTACTCCTATTAATAACATGTCTAAATCTACCTGTAGAAGAACTTTAGATATTTTTCCTTTGTTTTAGTTATCTTTTCCAAGGAGGGAATGAATGACCTTTGGGCATTCCCACCACCACAAGTGGGAAAACCATCCCATATTTTTTACACAGTGGCTACACACTGGTCTTCATCCTTTTGTTATGTATGATCTTTGGGCTGGGGTCCGGTCCTGGGGTTCTGTCCAGGCCAAGGGTCCCTGAGGACACGGCCAGGCGTGGTGCGCTTGCTCTGGCGCTGGCCTGGCCGGAAGCTGACCGCTGACCCCGTCCCGCCTGAGCCGGGCGCGGCTCCTCCTTGGTCTCGTGGCCGGGCCGCCCTCTTGGCTAAACACAGGAAGGGAAGGGTCGGGAGAGGCCAGCGCAGGCCCAAGCCTCAGGAAGCCAGGATTTGGCAAAGGATGGGAGGGATCAAAAGCATGGAAAATGCACCACGACTCTCTTCTATCAAATTTACGAATTGGATACGACTTATGATTTAAATACAAAGATTGGCACATTCCTAATAAATACTGTTATGGAGATATATATGATATAGATATTATAGACCACTTTTGATGGCTTTTGCTTCTCTTCCTCTATAGCAGGCATGGGCAAACACCGGCTCTCCAGATGTTATAGGTCTTCTTCTGAATGTGCACAGACTACATTATCATCAGCATATTGGAGTGCTATAACAGATGTTTATTTGTTTATTTATTATTTATTTATTGCATTTGTTGACCGCCGTTCTCAGCCCTTTCGGGCGACTCACGGCGGTGTACAACATATAAAAACAGTTTACAATAAAACCCTCATACAACACAGTATACACGTAACATCAATAATACAATAATAATTACTCTAAATCATCCGCGTCGTCTCATCGTAGAATCATAAACCAATCTCGTATTCCATATTCCGTTCCAGTCATCATTGCCAATTGTTGAAGCACTTAGTTGAACGCCTGCTCGAATAGCCATGTCTTTAAGCTCTTGCGGAATGACATAAGGGAGGGCGCCTGTCTGATGTCCACAGGGAGGGTGCTCCATAGCCGGGGCGCCACCACCGAGAAGGCCCTATCTCTCGTCCCCGCCAAACGTGCCTGTGAGGCAGGCGGGATCGAGAGAAGGGCCTCCCCAGATAATCTCAAGGCCCTCGTGGGCTCATAGGCCAAGATGTGGTCAGAAAGGTATTTTGGGCCGGAACCGTTTAGGGCTTTGTAGGCCAACACCAGCACCTTAAAGATGTTGTAGGTCTTCTGAATGAGCCCAGGCTACGTTATGATTAGTATATTGCAGTTCTATAACAGATGTTGTAGATCTTCTTCTGAATGTGCACAGACTACGTTATCATCAGCATATTGGAGTGCTATAACAGCTTCTGTAGGTCTTCTGAATGAGCCCAGGCTATGTTATGATTAGCATATTGCAGTTCTATAACAGATGTTGTAGGTCTTCTTCTGAATGAACCCAGGCTACGTTATTATTAGCATATTGGAGTTCTATAATAGATGATGTAGGTCTTCTGAATGTGCACATACTACGTTATCATTAGCATATTGGAGTTCTATAACAGACGTAGGTCTGCTCCTGAATGAACCCAGACTATGTTATCATTAGCATATTGGAGTTCTACAACAGACATTGTAGGTCTATCAGCATATTTGAGTTCTATTACAGACTTGTAGGTCTTCTGAATAAGCCCAGACTACGTTATCATTAGCATATTGGGGTTCTATAACAGATGTTGTAGATCTTCTAAATGAGCCCAGACTACATTATGATTAGCATATTGTAGTTTTATAACAGGCATTGTAGGTCTGCTCCTGAATGAACCTAGACTACATTATCATTAGCATATTGGAGTTCTATAACAGACGTTGTAGGTCTTCTTCTGAATGAGCCCAGACTATGTTATCATTAAAATATTGGAGTTTTATAACAGACATTGTAGGTCTGCTCCTGAATGAACCCAGACTACATTATTTTCAGCATATTGGAGTTCTATAACAGATGTGTAGGTCTTCTTCTGAATGTGCACAAACTACATTATCATTAGCATATTGGAGTTCTATAACAGATGTTGTAGGTCTGAATGTGCACAGACTACATTATCATCAGCATATTGGAGCATGGGACTAGGGCTTCTTTCAATCTGCGCATGGGTGAACTTGGGCCCTCCCTCCGGGTGTTTTGGACTTCAACTCCCACAATTCCTAACAGCCTACCAGCTGTTAGGAATTGTGGGAGTTGAAGTCCAAAACACCCGGAGGGAGGGCCCAAGTTGACCAATGTCTGATCTAAACATCAGCATCAAAGCCAACACACTCATTCCCTCCACACCCCAATGACCATCGCACAGCCTCCCAATGCCACATGATGCACTCGGTAAACAACAAAACAACCACAAAAGCCAACTGGAGCTCAGTGGTGAGGATGCCTTGGTGGCTGGAGGGAGATTTCATTGCAACAGAGGGCAAGGGGGTCTTCAGTGCTGGGAAAGCTCCATTCGGAAACATACAAGGACATAGTAAGCCCTGTGTTTTCTCCAAGGGACGCAGACCTTGCGCTTTCCGCACATTGGCACAGGGCTGTTGCAGAGGGAGAGGGACCAAAACTAAACCACAGCAGAGGTTTGGCTTAATTGGTTAATTCCGATCAATGTTCCGAGACGGAAAGAGAGAGATGTGGGTGGCTGCTTCGTTGTTGCGAGGTTCTGGGAAACAGATTTTGGGAAAGTAAATAAACGAAGGAAGGGGCTGGAAACCATCCTGTGCGCCTGTCGCCTGCTTTCCTCCCCTTTTCCCTCCCACATAGGTTACTGTGGAACCCTATGGCATACTGGAGTTATAGAACTCCAATATGCTGATGATAACATAGTCTGTGCACATTCAGAAGAAGATCTGCAACATCTGTTGTAGAACTCCAATATGCTAATGATAACGTAGTCTGTGCACATTCAGAGGAATTGCTTTCCTCCCCTTTTCCCTCCCCTTTTCCCTCCCCGTTGGTCCCATCGTCCAATTCACCACTGTGAAACCGCATCACTCCTGCCATAGATAGAACGTGCTTCCTGAAACCACTTCCCTTTTCACATATGCGATCAATCGTTCTCCAAGTATGATGGTTCTTCAAGTGCAATGTCTCGGCGGTGTGTCCGTAGGTTGCTGTGGAGCCCTATGGCATACTGGAGTCCAATTCACCAAACTGCGAAACCACATCACTCCTGCCATAGATAGAACGTGCTTCCTGAAACCACTTCCCTTTTCACATATGCCATTCATCTTTTTCCGAGTATGATGGTCCTCCAAGTGCAATGTCTTGGCGGTGTGTTCTTAGGTTGCTGTGGAGCCCTACGGCATATTGGAGTTATAGAACTCCAATATGCTGATGATATCATAGTCTGTGCACATTCAGAAGAAGACCTGCAACATCTGTTGTAGAACTCCAATATGCTAATGATAACATAGTCTGTGCACATTCAGAGGAATTGTTTTCCTCCCCTTTTCCCTCCCATCATCCAATTCACCAAACTCCGAAACCACATAATTCCTGCCATAGATAGAACGTGCTTCCTGAAACCATTTCCCTTTTCACAGATGCGATCCATCGTTCTCCGAGTATGATGGTCCTCCAAGTGCAATGTCTTCACGGTGTGTCCGTAGGTTGCTGTGGAGCCCTATGGCATACTGGAGTTATAGAACTCCAATATGCTGATGATAACGTAGTCAGTGCACATTCAGAAGAAGACCTGCAACATCTGTTGTAGAACTGCAATATGCTAATGATAACATAGTCTGTGCACGTTCAGAGGAATTGCTTTATTCTCCTTTTCCCTCCCCGTTGGTCCCACCATCCAATTCACCAAACTGCGAAACCACATCACTCCTGTCATAGATAGAAGGTGCTTCCTGAAACCACTACAGAAAAAAGGGAAGGACGAGGCAGGGAAGGAAGGGGGGAAAGAAAGAAAGAAAGAAAGAAAGAAAGAAAGAAAGAAAGAAAGAGAGAAGGGAGGAAGGGAGAGAAAGGGAAGGAAAAGAAAAAGGGAGGAAGGAAAGAGGTAGAGAAGGAAGGAAGGAAGGAGAGAAGGAAAGAAGGAAAGGGAAGGAGGGAAAGAGGGAGGGAAGGAAGAAAGAAGGAAGAAAAGAGAGAAGGAAGCATGGAAGTACTGGGCGAAAGCACATGAAAGAGGGAGCGAAGGAAGGAAGGAAAAAGGCAGAAAAGGAAGAAAGAGAAAGAGGAAAAGAAAAGGGGATGGAAAGAAAGGGGTAGAGAAAGAAGGAGGGAGAGAAGGAAAGAAAAAAGGAAATGAAGGAAAGAAGGAGAGAAAGAGGGAGGGAAGGTTGGCCACAGCAACGCGTGGCAGGTCCAGCTAGTTTATATAAATAAAAATGTAATGTTCGTTTGTGGGATTAACAGAACTCAAAAACCACTGGATGAATTGACACCAAATTTGGACACAAGACACCGAACAACCCAATGAATGTCCTTCACTCAAAAAAAAATGATTTTGTCATTTGGGAGTTGTAGTTGCTGGGATTTATAGTTCACCTACAATCAAAGAGCATTCTGAACTCCACCAATGATGGAATTGAACCAAACATGGCACAGAGTTCTCCCATGACCAAGAGAAAATACTGGAAGGGTTTGGTGGGCAGTGTCCTTTGGTTTTGGAGTTGTAGTTCACCTACATCCAGAGATCACTGTGGACTCAAACAATGACGGATCTGGACCAAACTTGCCATGGATACTCAATATGCCCAAATGTAGAGTTTGGGGGAAACAGACCTTGACATTTGGGAGTTGTAGTTGCTGGGATTCATAGTTCACCTACAACTAAAGAGCATTCTGAACCCCACCAATGACAGAATTGGGCCAAACTTCCCACACAGAACCCCCATGACCAACAGAAGATACTGTGTTTTCTGATGGCCTTTGGCGACCCTTCTGACACTCCCTTGTGACCCCCCCAGGGGTCCCGACCCCCAGGTTGAGAAACACTGATATAAATAATGTTCATTTGTGGGATTAACAGAGCTCAAAAACTACTGGACGAATTGACACCAGATTTGGACACAAGACTCCTCTCAGGCCAACAAGTGACCATCACTCACAAAAACCTCGAAAAACACAAAGGAAGGGACTTACAAGGCCAAAAAAAAAAGCATTACAATGCATGTGCAAAAAGTTCACACACACACATATATATGCAAACACTCATACACACATATACACAAATATATACACACACAAAACACATATACACAGACTGGGCCACAACAATGCGTAGCAGGGGACGGCTAGTTATAAATAAATAAAATAAATAAAAAACTAAAAGGGCGGTGCCAGGCTTCTCCGTAGGCAGGAGCGCAGTAGCGCAAGGCTAACCCAAAGCTCTCCCGACTGAACCCATTAGCTTCAGGCAGACCGTAATGGGCTCTGGCAAAGGTTACAGCCTACACTCCAGCACGAGCCATGTTTTCCCACATTGCAGGTAACAAGGAAGGAGGGCAGAGAGACCCCCACGACGTCGGCTTCAGCCGAGCCTGCTCTCCATCTGCCAAGGAACCGTCTCAGTAAATTCCTCCACGACAGCTTTGAATTCTCGACAGCGCTCGATCCCTCTTCGGATTCCCAGGAACCATTAGAGTTGTGGGGGGCGGTGGTCTGGAAGAGCGGCTGATGATTGACAAAAGCATTAAGGGTAATGCCAAACAGACGCGGCTCCAACGAGGACCAAACCTCTCTCCTCTTCAGGTCAAATGCTGGGAACGTTTACAGCTGTACGGCTTTCTTGAGTTTCACAAGGCAGGAGGTTACGGAGCTCCAGTCTGCGGCCGCTGCCAACCACAATCACTGCAGAAAGCACACTCACTTGGACCTGACACACTCACTCCGCAAGCCTTTGCCTTGGACCTGAGTGTGCACTTCAACAGAGGCTGTTAGAAGGAAGATGGAGAAAGACACCCAGACCCCAAGCTGGATCAACGCAGAGGGATCTAGTTCAACGGCGAGAGACTCGGAGGAGGTCTTAAAGGGGAAAAAGTTATTTGCACTGCTCTTTAAACCACTATGGAATCTTGCAGGCTTTGAAGCTGCAAGGCCATTCAATCAAGCTGGGCAACTGCAACATTCACACTTGCTTCCAACAGACAAGAGTTCTTTCTCCCACCTTGAACACCATGCCACGGATATATAAACCCCATTTTCCTCGATTCCAACAAATCTCACAACCTTTGAGGATGCCTGCCCAAAATGTAGGCAAAATGTCAGGGGAGAATGCTTCTGAAACACGGAAAAGCCACAGCAACCCAGTGATTCTGGCCATGAAAGCCTTCGACAAACCATAGAATTATTTGTCATGAGTTTGAACCAAATGCATCCTCAAAACAGAGAAATTTCTTTTGTCTGGGTTGTTCTAAGTTTTTTGGGCTATGTGGCCATGTTCTAGAAGCATTCTCTCCTGAAGTTTCGCCTGCATCTACGGCAGGCATCCTCAGAGGTTGTGAGGTCTCACAATCTCTGAGGATGGCTGCCATAGATGCAGGCGAAAGGTCAGGAGAGAATGCTTCTAGAACATGGCCATATAGCCCAAAAAACCTACAACAACCCAGCAATTCCAGCCATAAGGAAGGAAGGTTACTCTGGAATTTCAGTCCATAGTTTCACCCCATAAACACAGATTTTCACATTTTAGAAAATAAATAAATACGTTATAGAACAACCCATATTGTTTGAAGAATATATATTTAATCACCACCGACTAGAAGTGTCTGATACATACTTGGAAAGAGCAATTAACATCCCACAAGGTATAATTTCCTGTTTGGAGACAGCCCAGGTCCCTTGACCAACGCTCCCCTTCACCAGTTCCAGAAAAACATCCGACTCCCGTATTTAGCGGGCTTCAGTTCGCCTTCAATAGGCGGGTTTGGAGGCGGTCTTTCCCGAGAATGATAGGGATTCTCAGGGATCGGCCGATCGGTCTTCACTTTGGTGACCTGGAAGGGAAAGAGCCACACTCACATCTCTGGTGGGTCACAGGAGGAGCAAAACGGGGAAGAAGAGAGAAAGGACGGGCAAACCATGCAAAGCCAATCTCAAGGGGTTCAAGCAAGAAATCGCATGCAACTGCGAGGGGAGCGTAAATGCAAAGTTAGATTAGCTGAAGATGTCCAATCCTGAACTCCATCAGAAGGTTTGCAAAACATGGGGTCAACCATCAGGCAACTGCCTTGGGACTGGGATAGGAATCGCATGGCTTCGTAAGGTCCCAAAGCTGTTTATATGGCCAAGGCATGGGCAAACTTGGGCCCTCCCAACAGCTCCCACAACATAGGTATGCAGATGATCCCTTGACTGACTGTCCATTTCCAAGAGGACAAAGGCATGGGCCAACTCTGGCCCTCCCTCCAGGTGTTTTGGACTTCAACTCCCACAACGTGGGTATGCAGATGACCCCTTGATGGACTGAAATGTCCACTTCCAAGAGGACAAAGGCATGGGCCAACTTGGTCCCTCCCTCCTGGTGTTTTGGACTTCAGCTCCCACAACGTGGGTATGCAGAAGATCCCTTGACTGACTGAAGTGTCCACTTCCAAGAGGACCAAGGCATGGGCCAACTTGGTCCCTCCCTCCTGGTGTTTTGGACTCCAACTCCCACAACGTGGGTATGCAGATGACCCCTTGATGGACTGGAGTGTCCAGTTCCAAGAGGACCAAGGCATGGGCCAACTTGGGCCCTCCCTCCAGGTTTTTGGACTCTAACTCCCATAACGTGGGTATGAAGATGATCCCTTTGACTGACTGAAGTGTCCAGTCCCAAGAGGACAAAGGCATGGGCCAACTTGGGCCCTCCCTCCGGGTGTTTTGGACTTCAGCACCCACAATGTAGGTATGCAGATGATCCCTTGACTGACTGAAGTGTCCACTTCCAAGAGGACAAAGGCATGGGTCAACTTGGGCCCTCCTTCCATGTGTTTTGGACTCCAACTCCCACAACGTGGGTATGCAGATGATCCCTTGACTTACTGAAGTGTCCAGTCCCAAGAGGACAAAGGCATGGGCCAACTTTGGCCTTCCCTCCACGTGTTTTGGACTTCAACTCCCAGTATTCTTAACACCCTCAGGCTGGAAGGGGCCTGAGGCTGCAAAAGTTACCCTTTTCTAAAAGTTACCCTTTTCTAAAGGAGAGCAGTCCTAGTCTCCAGCAATGCCAATGCTTTGTAAGCAGATGCAAAGCCTTCTTTTGCTCTATTTACTTTGGTGGCAGGCAAGGAGATCATACGCCACTGAAAAACAGGTGAGCACAATGCCATGGAGCCCACTGTACGGTTAGCTGTCCAACAGCGAGGTACGTAACAGTGGTGGCACGCAATTATGCCATGCTAAATTGCACCCAAAATTATGTACATATAGGAGAAAGCATGCGTTAACATCCAACGTGCACACAGGCAAGACATGCAGAAATACCAATACAGGTGTAGGCATCACTTATATCTACAGATATGCCCCCCCCCCCCCCACACAAGAAAATAGACATTTAGTCTTCATATGCTTTGATGGTTTTTGTTGAGGCTCAGCGTCATGGCACCGTATCTACTACTGGTTGCAGGAGAAGAAGGAGTGATGCTGAATCAGACCTGGATCAACGTTAGCTGAAGCGCATTCGTGATATCTGACCTGACCTGAATTGTTTTTAATATTGAGGTTTAATACTGTTTTATTATTTGTATATTTTAAGTTGTATTGTAATACAACAACAACCATTTAATTACGGTTCATACACCCATCAGTGAATCCTCGTTTATAAGTTCTCCCATCTCAGGAGAAATTCATTGTACCAGATATGGTTTCAAGTGAACCCCCCAACTGCAGATTTTGGGACTCTATTAGGTTCACAGAAGAAGACACAACCTTTCTGACACTACAAAGCCAAAGAATCCTGCCCAAGGGCTAAATTATGCCTCTAAATTATGCCTCTCTTTTATCTCTGCCCCCTTTGTCTTTGGAATTACTATAATTCAGGCCCCAGAGGCTCAATAGGTTTGACTGACTCGTGAGAGAAGAAACACCCAAGGGGTGCCCAGTTTACCTTTGACAGCTGGCCCAGTTCGGGCCTCACCCAGCCCAGCTTGTCCAGCACACACTCGTCAAAGGCCTGCTGCTGTTTCCGGCAGTGGCGCAGCTCCAGCAGACCCGTGTAGTCCACGCAGGTCCAGTACTGGGTAAATGGCTCCGCGCAGTGCAGCTTGATCTGCCTTGAAAGGGGAAGAGGCCGCGTTGGTTTTCATTCACAATTTGTCAGGAGAGTTACATGAATCGGCTTTCAGAGCAACTTCCTCCAATACGGAACAACCACATTGTAAACAGAGCATGATGTAAACTCTAGAGAGGTATTTCAACCTCTTTGGATGGGGACAAAAAATCCACAAGAAGCTGGGAAAGAAACCACACAATGACACCCTCAAAGAAAGCAAAGCAAAGCCAGGCCGAGACCCAAGAGAGTCAAATTCAGGACTTTAGGTTCTCCTCCATTGTAACAAGCCAATGCAATAATAATAATAATAATAATAATAATAATAATAATCCCAAATGTAATATAATCCCAAATGTAGACTCTGCAAGGAGTCTACATTTGGGAAACAATAGATCCCATCCTCAGCTGCTGCAAGAAGATTGCACAGACAGACTCCAAGCAGAGGCACAACACCCTATACGGTTCCGGCCCTGTGTATCTGTCCGAACACATCTCCCTCTACATCCCACCTCGGAGTTTAAGATCTTCTGGGGAGGCCCTGCTCTTGGCCCCGCCTCTATCACAAGTGAGATTGGCGGGGACGAGGAGCAGGGCCTTCTCGGCGGTGGCCCCTCACCTATGGAATTCACTCCCTGGGGAAATTAGATCATCGACACCCCTCCTTTCCTTTAGAAGGAAATTAAAAACATGGATTTGGGACCAGGCGTTTGGGCAATCTGGCAGATAAATAAAGGACAACGATGACTGATAGGAATGGAAAATGTGGAATAAAGCTATGGACTCTGAGTTGCAAATGTTGAGCATGAGATTGGTTTTATTGACTGTGATATATATTGATTGTTTTTAACTGTTATAACTGTTTTAATTGCTGTCTATATATTTTTATCTGTATTATTGTGTAGGCATCGAATTGTGCCTTTTGTAAGCCGCCCTGAGTCCCCCCTCGGGGGTTGAGAAGGGCGGGGTAGAAGTACACGAAATAAATAAAATAAATCAATAAAATTGCTCAGGTGATTCACTGGGACTTGTGCCACAAACACCATCTGCCTGAGACAAAGAACTGGTGGGATCACAAGCCGAAAAAAGTTACAGAGAATGAACACGCCAAACTCCTCTGGGACTTCCGGATTCAGACAGACAGAGTTTTGGAGCATAATACTCCTGACCTCACAATCATGTTAAAAAACAAAGTATGGATCGTCAATGTTGCAATCCCAGGTGACAGAAAGATAGAAGAGAAAGAACTGGAAAAACTGACACGATATGAGGATTTAAAGATTGAACTGCAAAGACTGTAGCGCAAGCCAGTCAAGGGGGTCCCAGTGGTGATCGGCACACTGGGTGCAGTGCCTCGAGACCTTGGCCTGCACTTAAACACAATCGGCGATGACAAAATGACCACCTGCCAGCTGCAGAAGGCCACCTTACTGGGATCTGCACGCATTATTCACCGATACATCACACAGTCCTAGACACTTGGGAAGGGTCCGACGTGTGATCCAATACAACAGCCAGCAGAGTGTCTGCTGTGGACTCATCTTGTGGTGTTTCAAATAATAATAATAATAATAATAATAATAATAATAATAATAATAATAATAATGAGTTGTTGTAAAGCCTTCGACAATACAATAATAATAATCTTTATTTATACCCCGCCACCATCTCCCCAATGGGGACTCGGGGCAGCTAACATGAGGCCGAGCCCAAAAATAATACAGCAAAATAATATACAAAACAATGAGCAACAATGGAGAGATCTTACTCCATTTCAATAAGCAATTAGGCTTGGGTATGGATCAGGTTGACCCAAAACTGATTTGTAATATTCGGTGGTCCATTCTGTGCAATCTCTGAAAACAGAATGGGGAGGAAGGAGGAGGAAAGCCGGCCAAAACTGATCAGGAAAGCTGGATTTATCGGCTACTGGAGAGGATGGAGTTAAGTCTAAAATGATCAAGGGTCTGGAGAACAAGCCCTATGAGGAACGGCTTAAGGAGCTGGGCATGTTTAGCCTGAAGAAGAGAAGGATGAGAGAAGATATGATAGCCATGTATAAATATGTGAGAGGAAGCCACAGGGAGGAGGAGGGAGCAAGCTTGTTTTCTGCTTCCTTGGAGACTAGGACGCAAGGGAACAATGGCTTCAAACTACAAGAGAGGAGATTCCATCTGAACATGAGGAAGAACTTCCTGACTGTGGGAGCCGTTCAGCAGTGGAACTCTCTGCCCCGGAGGGAGTGTGGTGGAGGCTCCTTCTTTGGAAGCTTTGAAGCAGAGGCTGGATGGCCATCTGTCAGGGGTGCTTTGAATGCAATTTTCCTGCTTCTTGGCAGAATAGGGTTGGACTGGATGATGGCCCAGGAGGTCTCTTCCAACTCTTGGATTCTAGGATTCTTTAAAGCAGCACTTGCATGGCGTGGGCAGGCATCAAAAAGTCTCTGAGTTCCTCTCAGAGCATGATGGGAGTTGAAGTTTTTTCCCTCTCTGTCTCTCAGCCAAAGATCTGTTTGTGTCTGTGCTCTAATTGGCTGAGAATGGACACAACTGGCGACTACAATTCCCAGAACTCTCTTTTGCGGTTTGTCTTATTTTTTTTAAAAAAAGGTTATGATTAAAACTTAAAATAATTCTAAAAAATCATTAAGTTGGTGAATTGTTCTGAAACTTGGGAGTCCTGCAGTTGTAAATGGGGTCTAAAACCGAGGTGGGTTTCGTGCATATCGGCCTTAAAATGACTGAGGATTGAGCCTTTAAAGTTTCCCATTGTAGCCAATGGGCTGATTGGGTTGTTGTAGGTTTTTCCGGGCTATATGGCCATGTTCTGGAGGCAATTTTTCTCCTGATGTTTCGCCTGCATCTATGGCAAACATCCTCAGAGGTAGCGAGGTCTGTTGGAAGTAGGAAAAATGGGTTTATATATCTGTGGAATGACCAGGGTGGGACAAAGGACTCTTGTCTGCTGGAGCTAGGTGTGAATGGGTTGATTCTTTGCCAATTAAAACGGCAACACTCCTCCCAAATTGAGTAACTTCCAGGTAAACAGAAGGAGGGGTCAGCAGAAAAACTCACAACTACCCAGGGATTCTGGCCACGGAAGCCTTCGAAAATACTTTCCTTTTATAGTTGAATTCTTTGCCAAAAGGAGAGGCGAATAATAAATAAAATATTGAGTCTGCAATTAACTTTCAGACGATGTGTATAAGGTGTATTTGAAATATAAATAAATTTCATGTTTAGACTTGGGTCACATCTCTCATTGTGATATATGTAAATATTCCAAACTCCAAAAAAACCCCATTAAAACCAGAAAAAAGCAACACTTCTGGATCCGGGCATTTGAGATAAGAGATGCTTGACCTGTATATAGATTTTCTATAGTGGGAGGAAAGTACAGCTAAGGATATAGAATCACAGAATCATAGAGTTGGATGAGACCACATGGGCCATCTAGTCCAATCCTCTGCCATGCTGGAAAAGCACAATCAAAACACCCCAGACAGATGGCCATCCAGTCTCAATAATAATAATAATAATAATAATAATAATAATAATAATAATAATAATAATAGAGTTGGAAGAGTTCAATCCTCTGCCATGCAGGAAAAACACAATCAAAACACCCCAGACAGATGGCCATCCAGTCACAACAACAACAACAACAACAACAATAATAGAGTTGGAAGAGACCACATGGGCCATCTAGTCCAATCCTCTGCCATGCTGGAAAAGCACAATCAAAACACCCCAGACAGATGGCCATCCAGTCTCAATAATAATAATAATAATAATAATAATAATAATAATAATAATAATAATAATAGAGTTGGAAGAGACCACATGGGCCATCTAGTCCAATCCTCTGCCATGCTGGAAAAGCACAATCAAAACACACCAGACAGATGGCCATCCAGTCTCAATAATAATAATAATAATAATAATAATAATAATAGTAATAGAGTTGGAAGAGACCACATGGGCCATCTAGTCCAACCCTCTGCCATGCAGGAAAAACACAATCAAAACACCCCAGACAGATGGCCATCCAGTCTCAATAATAATAATAACAACAACAACAACAACAATAATAATAGAGTTGGAAGAGACCACATGGGTCATCTAGTCCAACCCCCCGCCATGCAGGAAAAGCACAATCAAATCACCCCTGACAGATGTTTTCCCTCCGCTGCAGGAGAATAAAAGTACTGGTTCCACTGCCAAAGAGATTAACCCAATCCCATCTTCCTAAACCCAACACAGGCTCTTTTTTGGGCACATACCTGAAGAAATCCAGGGCGCACTTGTTCACTTCCTTGCCTTCCTTCAAGCACTTCCGGGGGTCCTTCTCCTCCCAGCGGCAAAGCATGAACTCCTTGTTAGGCTTGTCACACTGGGAGCCATAATGGTGGGCAGCCGCTTTCAAGACTGCCGAGCTCACCTTCACCTACACATTCATAAAATAGACACGTTTCTATTAATTATTATTAATTATTAATTATTAATTATTATTATTATTATTTATTAATTATTATTATTATTATTATTATTATTATTATTATTATTATTATTAGAAACACAACAAGATGAGTCCACAGCAAACAAGATCACTCTGCCGCCTGTTGTATTGGATCACAAGTTGGACACTTCCCAAGTGTCTAGGACTTGGGACTTATTATTATTATTATTATTATTATTATTATTATTATTATTATTAAATAGCCCGCATTACAATGGTTCGCTCATAGACAAACTACAGAGCAGTTTAAGATGGATACAGACTTATTCGGATTTGTAATCTGCCAGCGCTCTGCCAGCATTCCCAGTATTAAAAAACACCAGAATCAAGACAGTAAATAGTGAACTCCACTTGGAAACAGGGGAACTCCAGACAGCAAACAACCAAGTGCCAGTGACACACCTCCTAAATAGAGGATGCCTCCAGGAAACAGCAGCCAGGCTACCTCTATGCAGACACCCTCCCTGATTGACTTTGCAGCTGCAAGGCTACTCAATGCTAACCAAGCTGGCCAAATGCAACATTCACACTTGCTTCAAACAGACAAGCGTTCTTCCTCCCACCCAGGACATAATTCCACAGATCGATCTATCTATCTATCTATCTATCTATCTATCTATCTATCTATCTATCTATCTATCTATCTATCTATCTATCTAAATGTTCTGTGGATAATCTATCTATCTATCTATCTATCTATCTATCTATCTATCTATCTATCTATCTATCTATCTATCTATCTATCTAAATGTTCTGTGGATAATGCGTTCCTTGAAAACAAAAGAACCAATGAACGAAATCACACCAAATTTGGCAACAAAACGTCTCACTACATAAGGAGTGACCATCACTCAAAAAATTATGATTTTGTCATTTGGGAGTTGTAGTGGCTGGGATTTATAGTTCACCTATAATCAAAGAACATTTTGAACTCCACCAACAATGGAATTGAACCAAACTTGGCCTCCCCTGACCAACAGAAAATACTAGCAGCGTTTAGTCTTGAGTTTGGGAGTTGTAGTTCACCTACATCCCGAGAGCACTGTGGACTCAAACAATGAGGGATCTGGACCAAACTTGACATGAATATTCCATATGCCCAAATATGAACACAGATGGAGTTTGGGGGAAACAAGCCTTGGCATTTGAGAGTTGTAGTTACTGGGATTTATAGTTCACCTACAATCAAACCCCATTCTGAATGAACCCCACGAATGACAGAATTGGGGCAAACTTCCCATACAGAACCCCCATGACCAACAGAAAATACTTAAGGCCATCCAGTCCAACTCCCTTCACCGGGGCAAGAAAACGTAATCAAAGCCCTCCTGACAGAGAGCCATCAAGCCATAGATATAGATAGATATATATGATTCACACACACACAGATAAAGTATTATAGATTTGAAAGGGACTCCTAAAGATGGACAATTACATGTTGCATGTTCCAGAGTAGACAAACCAGACAATCTCTACGTTAACACTGTCAAAGAAACATCAAGAAATGCTGTTTACCCACAAGCATCAAGACATTACATATATTAGAAACCAGCACTTTCTAATTACTTTATTTTCCAGATCACCAGACTGGGCCACAGCAACGCCTGACAGGGGACTGCTAGTATGTGTGTATATATATATATACACACTCCACTTGCCTCATTTCCAACAGACCTCCATGCAAATACCCTCACTGACTAACTTTGCAGCTGCAAGGTTACTCAATGTTAATCAAGCTTGCTAATTGCAACATTCACACATGGCTTCAAACAGACACGGGTTCTTTCTCCCTCCCTAGACATTATTCTACAGGTAGATACATATAGATATACACACTCCACCAACAGAACCTCTAAAGATACCATTCTGTATTTATTTATTTATCTGAAGGGGACTCAGAGCGGATTACAAGATATATATATATATACACATACATACATACATACATACATACATATACATAGGTAAAGGTAAAGGTTGTCCCCTGACATTAAGTCCAGTCATGTCTGACTCTGAGGTGTGGTGCTCATCTCCATTTCTAAGCCGAAAAGCCGGCGTTGTCCATAGACACCTCCAAGGTCATGTGGCCGGCATGACTGCATGGAGCGCCGTTACATACACTATATTATATTATTAGCATAGTGCAATATCAGTATTATATGTTACTATATTGTACTATACCATTGTTATATTAGTAAAATTACATGTAATATAAAATATATAATTATAATATCATATTATTAGTAGTATTACGTTGCATCACATTATAATATTTTAAATATTATATGTATATACAATATATTGTGTTATTAGCATAGCACAAGAAACAAGATGGGACTGTCCCATTAGCCACAGATGCGGGCGAAACATCAGGAGGGAATGCTGCTGGAACATAGCTACCCAGCCTGGAAAAAGTCACAGCAACCCAATCAATGCCAGTTAACACCTTCCAAGCAGAGGGTGCCTCCAGGCAACAGAGGCCAGGCTACCTCTCTGCAGATACCCTCTCTGATTGACTTGGCAAACTTCATGGCGACTCAATGCTGTTCGAGCTCGCTCTTGGCAAGTGTGAGTGTTTCAGTGGACCCTTCCCACACACACAGAGGGTGCCTCCAGGCAACAGAGGCTAGGCTATGCAGACACCCTCCCTGATTGACTTGGCAAACTTCATGGCGACTCAATGGTGTTCAAGCTTGCTCTTGGCAAGTGTGTGTTTCAATGGACCCCTCCCACGCACACAGAGGGTGCCTCCAGGCAACAGAGCCCAGGCTACCTCTCTGCAGATACCCTCCCTGATTGACTTGGCAAACTTCATACAATGCTGTTCAAGCTTGCTCTTGCCAAGTGTGAGTGTTTCAGTGGGCCCTTCCCATGCAGAGGGTGCCTACAGGCAACAGAGCCCAGGCTACCTCTCTGCAGATACCCTCCCTGATTGACTTGGCAAACTTCATGCAATGCTGTTCAAGCTCGCTCTTGGCAAGTGTGAGTGTTTCAATGGACCCTTCCCATGCAGAGGGTGCCTCCAGGCAACAGAGGCCAGGCTATGCAGATACCCTCTCTGATTGACTTGGCAAACTTCATGGGCGACTCAATGCTGTTCAAGCTCGGTCTTGGCAAGTGTGAGTGTTTCAATGGACCCTTCCCACGTAGAGGGTGCCTCCAGGCATCAACAGACAGGCCACCTTTATGTGAGTGAACCAGAGCTTCCTTTTGAAGGAAGAATAAGCGTTTTATGCGTCGAAAGCGAGTAATAACAACACGAATAGTACTAGAAGCCACTCACCTCCTGCACTTGGAGCTCCTCCAGCGAGGGCAGCTCGATCTTGGCCGGCATCTCGGCGCGAGGGGCGAGCCGGCCTCCCCTCCACAACTAGGCCGCAAGCCCCGAGCTAGGCCGCACCGCGCATGCGCCCTCCACGCACGGTCTCCTTCACCTTGAGAGAGACATCCCAAAGGGGGCGGACTCTCAGGCTGTCACTCACCCTGTCCGTCACCGGCTTGGCCCCGCCTCTCCCCTGCTTCCTGCCGTCCGATTGGCTCCGCTTCCTCCTTCACGCCGGGAAGCTTGTCGCCATGGTGACGAGGCCTACTCGCCCGCCGCGACCACGATGGATTACACGGGCAGCTCCTACCACGGCGGGCGCGTGAACGGCAGGTGGGCGGGCGGGCAGAGAGGGACTCCCGCGTGGGGCAGGCAGGCAGGCAGGCAGGGAAGGCCGCTCGTCACGTGTGGACGGCGTAACTCGCGTGTCGTGCCTCTGAGGGAAACGGGTCAGGCGCGCGGGAAGGGAAGCGAGGCAGTTACCATGGAAACCAGACCTTGTTTTGGCCAAAGTCACGAGAGGAATGTTATTATTATTATGGTATATCGTTTATAATACACACACTATATATATTATTTATATATATATATATATATATATATGTATATATGTATATATTGTGTGTATATTATACTGTTTATAATACACACACACTATATATAATATTAATAATTACATTATATATATATATATATATATATAGTGTATATTATATCATTTATAATATACACACACACTATATATAATATAAAAATTACATTATATATATATATTGTGTGTATATTATATCGTTTATAATCTACACACGCTATATATATATATATTATATTAATAATTACATTATATATATATTGTGTGTGTATATTATATTGTTTATAATACACACACACATTATATATATAATAATAATAATAATAACATTATATATATATAGTGTGTATATTATACCGTTTATAATACACACACACACTATATATAATATTAATAATTATATATATAGTGTATATTATATCATTTATAATAGACACACACTATATATATATTAATAATTACATTATATATATATATATTCTGTGTATATTATGTCTTTTATAATACACACTCACACTATATATATAATATTAATAATTACATTATATATATATATTGTGTGTGTGTATTATACCGTTTATAATATACACACACACTATATATATTAATAATTACATTATATATATATATATATATTGTGTGTATATTATATCATTTATAATACACACTCACACTATATATATATATATATATATATATATATGTATATATAATATTAATAATTACGTTATATATATAGTGTGTATATTATGTCTTTTATAATACACACTCACACTATATATATATAGTTTGAGCAAGCGTTCGGCTAAGTCGACGCGATGATGTTTCTGATTAAGGACAGGCAATTACCGACAACGAATTGGATTATGATTTTCATTTAAGAGATGCATTGGTCTGTATTGGTGGCCCAATACTGTGTATTATATATGTATGTGTTTTATATTTTTAATCTGAATATTGTTGTTTTTAAATGCTGTAAACCGCAGTGAGTCGCCGCTCTAGGCTGAGATACTAGCGGTATACAAGTGTACTAAATAAATAAATAAATAATAAATTACATTATATATATATATATATTGTGTGTGTATATTATGTCTTTTATAATACACACTCACACTATATATATATAATAATAATTACATTATATATATATATTGTGTGTATATTATATCGTTTATAATATATACACACACACACTATACATATATAATATTAATAATTACATCATATATATATATATTGTGTGTATATTATATCATTTATAATATATACCCACACACACTATATATATAAAATATTAATAATTACATTATATATATATTGTGTGTATATTATATCGTTTATAATATATACACACACTATATATATATATAATATTAATAATTACATTATATATATATATATATTGTGTGTGTATATTATATCGTTTATAATATATACACACACACTATATATATATATAATATTAATAATTACATTATATATATATATAGTGTGTGTATATTATATCGTTTATAATATATACACACACACACTATACATATATAATATTAATAATTACATCATATATATATATTGTGTGTATATTATATCATTTATAATATATACCCACACACACTATATATATAAAATATTAATAATTACATTATATATATATTGTGTGTATATTATATCGTTTATTGTATTGTCGAAGGCTTTCATGGCCAGAATCACTGGGTTGTTGTAGGTTTTTTCGGGCTGTATGTCCATGGTCTAGAGGCATTCTCTCCTAACGTTTCGCCTGCATCTATGGTAAGCATGCCTCACTACACCTAGCTCTAGCAGACAAGAGTCCTTTGTCCCACCCTGGTCATTCCACAGATATATAAACCCATTTTCCTAGTTCCAACAGACCTCACTACCTTTGAGGATGCTTGCCATAGATGCAGGCGAAACGTCGGAAGAGAATGCCTCTAGATCATGGCCATACAGCCCGAAAAAACCTACAACAACCCATCTTTAATATTATATGTAATATATGTTAATAATAACATTATTGCAACTATAGGTCTTCTTCTGAATATGTACAGACTACGTTATCATCAGCATATTCGAATTCGATCACATATATTTTTATGCTTATTTTGTTTTGTTAATCTTAGTTGGAAACCGCTCTGAATTCTCTTGGGGAGATAGAGCAGAATATAAATAAAGATGATGATGATGAAAATGATGATGATTATTATTATATTGGTGTGACCTTGGTTTTGGCTTTCGGTCTGCAGAGGTTAAATAGCTTGCCATCTGTCCAATAGGTGATTTCCACTCTAGTGGGAAGCTTCCCATCAACAAGGTGCAGTACCACAGCGATGAAAACACCTCTCCACAAAAGTCAAAATCAACCCCAAAATACAACACCTCCTGAGCTCTGCAAGTGCAGGATTCTTCCAAATGAAGCAGAGAGTGCTTGAGGATCGGGACATCTGTTTATACGCTTGTTTATAAAAAAATATTGTCCTCCCAATAGCAATTAAAGTCCACTTGACAGAAAAATAAAGCCATCCAGAAAAATAAAGCTCTCAGTTACAAGTTTAGATTAAGCTGCCTGAATCCTTGGCTGGTATGAATTAAAACCGTTTCTTGTCACCGTCCTTGTTGTTTCTCCGCAGGTTGGAAGGCACCGGAACGTACACCCTCCCGACCGAAACCAAATATGTCGGCGAGATGAAAGACGGGATGTTCCATGGCAACGGGACTTTGTTCTTCCCCAGCGGAAGCAAATACGAAGGGACTTGGGATAAAGGAATATCCATAGAGGTATGTCTTGAGCACCGCAATTGGCCCCGGGCCAGACTTTGAATATCCCTTGCCCCCTTAATACAGTTCCTCATTTTGTGGTGACCCCCAACCATAACATTTTCGTTGCTACTTCACAACTATAATTTTGCTACTGTTATGAATTGTAAATATTCGATATGCAGGATGTATTTTCATTCACTGGACCAAATTTGGCACAAATATTCGATATACCCACATTTGAATACTGGTGGGGTTGTGGAGGATTGATTTTGTCATTTGAGAGTTGTAGTTACTGGGATTTATAGTTCATCTACAATCAAAGAGCATTCTGAACTCCACTAACGATGAAATTGGACCAAATTTGGCACACATAACTCCCATGACCAACATACATTATTGGAAGGATTAGGTGGGCATTGACCTTGAGTTTGGGAGTTGTAGTTCACCTACATCCAGAGAGCAGTGTGGACTCAAACAAAGATGGATTTGGATCAAACTTGACACAAATACTCAATATCCCAAAATGTGGACACTAGTGGAGTTTGGGGAAATAGACCTTGACATTTGGGAGTTGTCACTGGGATGTATAGTCCACCTACAATTAAAGAGCGTTCTGAACCCTACCCATGATAGAATTGGGGCAAACTTCCCACACAGAACCCCCATGACCAATAGAAAATACTGTGTCTTTGTCTTTGGCGACCCCTCTGACAACCCCCTCGCGACCCCCTCAGGGGTCCCGACCCCCAGGTTGAGAAACACTGCCTTAAGGGAACTTGTTTCCTGAGTAGTTTCTGCTGCTGTCCTTAACCTGTGGCTGGAAGAGACCCCCAAGGGCCATCCAGTCCAGCCCCCTTCTTCCAGGGCAGGAGTACACAATCCAAGTCTTCTTGATAGATGGACATCTGGCCTCAGTTCAAAAACTTTTATAGAAGGAGACTCCACTGGACTCCCAGGCAGTCTAGAGTTGGAAGAGACCCTCAAAGGGCAGCTAGTCCAACCCCCTTCAGCCTGGTAGAAATGCACAATCAAAGCACCCCTGGGTGGCCATCCAGCCTCCGTTTAAAAACTGCCAGAGCAGTTTAATCACTATGGAAGTGTGTTGCGGGTGCTGTTCAAGTGGAGGTACTGTTATAACATTTATGATCTGCACAATTGGTTGATTGTGTTGCAGTAATTACCACTAACATGGATACATTGCTAATTAAGAATAGAGAATCTGTTGACAGTGAGGTTTGTGATGAAACACAGGGAGCGGCCACTGAGGAAACAACACAAGAAACTGTAGTACGTAGGAAGTGTAAAGGGAAAAAAAATCCAAACCTCATTTATGCAGTAAAGATGATGTGTGTGTGTATATAGGGCACATTCAAAGCACTCCCAACAGATGGCCATAACAATAATAATAATAATAATAATAATATTACGCTTGGAAAGTGTTCAACTTGTGATTTTGTGATACGAAATCCAGCATATAGATCTCGTTTGCTGTGACATATTGTGCTTTTGTGTCAGTAAAATAATAATAATAATAATATGCTTGGGAAATGTGATTTTGTGATACGAAATCCAGCATATAGATCTCGTTTGCTGTGACATACTGTACTTTTGTGTCAGTAAAATAATAATAATAATAATAATAATAATAATAATAATAATAATAATAGATTTCATTTGCTGTGACACACTGTATTTTTGTGTCAGTAAAATTATTATTATTATTATTAATAATAATAATCATAATAATAATACCCTGCCACCATCTCCCAGAAGGGGACTCAGGGTGGCTCACATGAGGCCAAGCCCAAAAATACAATACAGTAAAATAAAATACAAAACAACAGAAAAAATTACATCAGAACAAAATGGATAAAATACAAAATAAATTAAACAATTCAAAATAATATAATGGGCAAACTCTGGCCCTCCAGGTGTTTTGGACTTCAACTCCCACAATTCCTAACAGCCTCAGGCCCCTTCCTTTTCCCCCTCGGCCGCTTAAGCGGAAAAGGGAAAAGGGAAAGGAAGGGGACTGAGGCTGTTAGGAATGGTGGGAGTTGAAGTCCAAAGCACCAGGAGAAATGGACAAATTTGTCCCATGGCTGCCATACAGCCTCCATTTAAAAGCATTTGGAAAACAAGTTTCCACTGAACTCTGAGACAGAGAGTTCCACTGTTGAACAATCATGCCATTTTTCCTACGGTCAGATGGAATCCCTTTTTTAATGGAGATTTTTTTTTTATTCTCATCTGATTTTTTTTGGTCTTTTTTCCCAATAGTCCCATTGACTCATTTATTTATTTATTTACTTACTATATCTGTATACCGCCCCTCTCAGCGGTTTACAAGGCAAAATTCAATGCCACAAAAACACAAGTACAATTGAAAAAACATTAACATCAATAAAATCATAATACAGCCATAAAACATAAGTCAACAAATCCTCGTTAAAAAACATTGTCCAGTCCCATTGTCCAGTTATTCCGATTTCCTGCAATATGCTTACGTTGATTATAACTTTCACGCTCCATCGAATTCCTGACATTTGTTGATATCAGTAGATGGCAGGAATGGCCTTGGCAACCTTGGGGGAAAGAGAGTCACTTTAAAATGGGAATCGGAGTGCTGCTGCCCTCACGTCCTGCGCTGTGGACTTCCCTGTGTGTTTTGGTTAGAAAGCAGGACATGTGTTGTCTGGTCCAGCGATGCTCGTCTTACCCTCTTGACCTTGAACCTGCTTTTTGCAGGGGAAATACACCTTTGCGGATGGGCTGGAGTATCAAGAGCAGAAGTGGCATTATTGCGACGGCTACGACAGAAGGTTTTACACCGAAATCTGTTCAGGCTTGAAGCCAGCAGGTACTGCCTTGGTTAGATAAATAGATAGATAGATAGATTAAATGAACCCTAAAGCGCTCCCAAAAGATGGTTATCCAACCCTATTGAAATCAAGATGCAGTATGTTGATTTCATAAGGCCTTTGATAAGGCCACTATAAAGGCACGAGTATGGCAAACAATATCTCTGCACAGGGGTAAAGCAAATCCCACCAACTGTCCTTCCAATATTAAGAATTCCCTGGCACCAATATAAATGATTGAGGGGATGTCTCACTAATTAAACTTCCGCTGCCACCATAACAAATGTACAGGAACACTCTAGCTATTCAAAATAATAAAAGGGTTTTTAAAGATCCCCAAACACTGTGTCTTCTTATTTCTTCTTTAAGGGAAAACACTTGAGGTTGATTGAAACAGGGACTATAGCCACAAAAGGCACACTTGACTCAGGCTTTTTAAGTTTAAAAATAATCAAGAAAAGTTTATTGATGAAAATACAGAGGAAGTGAATGCTGTTTAAAAGCTTGGCTGTTACAGAGAAAATGTTCTTGTCTTTAAAGCGTAATGGTTACTTGTAAATGGTTCTTCCTTTGTTACTAATACAGAGAGTTTCTTCTTTAAAACAAAACCAAGTACACTTGACAGGATCTGAATCTCTGCCAAGATACAACTGTAGCTTAGCTACCCTCAACTGTGGCCTAGCTAACTACACACCAGCTATTTCTCCTAAATAGCTATTCCAGTTTGCTACAGCTTCTCTTGCTGGCAAACCTAAGGCAAACTGCCTACTCTTAACTGATCTTAAAAACACGAACTCCTAAAACCACCTTCCTACTCTAAACTCTAACAACAACAGACTGACTGAAAAAGCCCTCTTCTTTCCCTCCAAACAGTCTAAACTCCGCCCCCCTTTAATAAACCAATCCTGGCTGTTCTAAGGCTGACTCAGGCCTAGGCCACTCCCCCTCTCTGAAATGGTGCTTTCCCTAAACTAAAATGGCTCCTGCTGCCCTCTGCCAGGCCTTCTAAAGCTGCAACTAACTGGCCTGCTTCTCCTAGGCCCTGCCATCCAGGCTGGTAAAGTAAGGGATCTTTACAGCCACCCATGATCTTCTTGCAAGCCCATGATGGACCTGTGTGCCAAGTTTGGTCCAGATTCATTATCAATTAAGCTCCCTGTACATGGACTACAGCTCCCATCATCCTGGGTCAAGCCCTCTCAAACCCTGCCAGTGTTTAAAGTTGGTCACAATGGGTATGCATGCCAAGGTTGGTCCAGATCCATGATCAATTAAGCTCTCTGTACATGGACTATAGTTCCCATTATCCTGGGTCAAACCCTCTCAAGCCCTGGCATTGTTTAAAGTTGGTCACAATGGGTATGCATGCCAAGGTTGGTCCAGATCCATGATCAATTGAGCTTTCTGTACGTGGACTACAGCTCCCATCATCCTGGGTCAAGCCCTCTCAAACCCTGCCAGTGTTTAAAGTTGGTCACAGTGGGTATGCATGCCGAGGTTGGTCCAGATCCATCATCAATTAAGCGCTCTGTACATGGACTACAGCTCCCATCATCCTGGGTCAAGCTCTCTCAAGCCCTGGCATTGTTTAAAGTTGGTCATGATAGGTATGCATGCCAAGTTTGGTCCAGATCCATCATCGGTGAGCTTCACAGTGCTCCTGGGATGTGGGTGAACTACAACTCCCATCATCCTAGATCAATCCCCCTTAGTCTCTCCAGTATTTTAAGTTGGTCTAAATCTACTGCTGGTGGGATTCACGGTTCTCTCTTTACATAGATATAGGCCCCGTCTACACTGCCATATAAAATCCAGATTATCTGCTTTGAACTGGATTATATATTTTTTATTTATGTATTTATTTACGACATTTCTATGCCGCCCTTCTCATCCCGAAGGGGACTCGGAGCAGCTTAAAAGATATATATACATACAATATATTATTAGCATAGTACAATATCAGTATTATATATTACTATATTGTACTATACCATTATATTGTAATATTATTAGTAATATTACATGTAATATAAAATATATAATAATAAAAATTATTATTATTATTATTAGTAATAGTATTATTATATTGTATTACATTATAATATTATAAATATTATATGTATATAAAATGTATTATTTATTTATTTATTTATTTATTATTTGAACTCATATGCCGCCATTCCCCTGGGGCTCGGAGCGGCTTACAAGAATGGCTAAAATCTAACACAATTTAAAAACAATTTAAAACAATTTAAAAACAGCAATATCAGAGATCAAAGGTCTGTCGAAACAGGTATGTCTTACATGCCCTGCGGAAAGCTGATAAGTCCTGCAAGGCACGGACTTCGGGTGGCAGAGTATTCCAGAGCGATGGTGCCACTGCTGTAAAGGCTCTGCATCTGGTTGCTGTTAGACGCAAGGTCTTGACACTGGGAATTTCCAATAGATCTTCGTCCTCAGAACGAAGGGATCTTCGTTAATAATACATTACATTATAATTATAATATTATAATATTGTTTTTGTTTATTGCTTTTTTATTGATGTGATGTTGGGTTTGGCCTCATGTAAGCCGCTCTGAGTCCCTTGGGGAGATGGTGGCGGGGTATAAATAAAGTTATTATTATTATTATTATTATTATTATTATTATTATTATATGGCAGTGTAGACCATAATCCAGTTCAAAGCACATCATGTGGATTATCTGCTTTGGATCTGAATCATATGGCAGTGTAGAAGGGGCCACAGGAGTATTGATGTTTTATTTTCCTCCTGGCATGCATAGGGACTCAGAGTGGCTCACAACAAACACGACACTGGGGGGTTTCGTAGCAGATGTCGGTGGTCCTTCTTCTGAGGCTTGGGTATATTTATTCCCGGGGCCATCCCTTCACAATGTTGATTTCCGCCTGCTCTCGTTCGTTCGCTAGGCATTTCCCAGCTGACCAACCTGGACCCTCCTCGGGTCATCCCCCCGGGCTGCTACGACTGTGGCGACGGCTTCTACAACCCCAAAACGAGAGTCGTAAACGACTACAAGCACCGTTTCTTGAGGAATGCAGGTAGGCCCCTTGATTCAGAACTCGGTTCAGAACTCTTCTCTTCCTACTTCCGATCTGAATTGGAAATTGTAGAAACGTAGAATGGTTTGAATGAATTGTAGAAACATAGAATGGTTTGAAATGTCAGAAGGCATTGCATTACAGTCCATCGGAATTGCATTTCCAGTCTTTCTGAACGCCTAATTAATCTATCCTTCACTCCCTCTGTGTGGAGGCCTAATCTGATATTGAGGGAAAACTCCCCATCTGCAACTAAGAATGCCTAATTGATCTATCCTTCACTCCCTCCGTGTGGAGGCCTAATCTGATATTGAGGGAAAACTCCCCATCTGCAACTAAGAGCACCTAATTAATCTATCCTTCACTCCCTCTGTGTGAAGGCCTAATCTGATATTGAGGGAAAACAGGGGGAGGGAGGTTTGGAGGCCAAAGGGCTGTGTTACGTCAGAGTTGCAATAGCCATAAGCTTAGTGATTTTATTCTACTGGGTCCTTCCGTCTGCCACAGACACACAGGCTCTTTGCGGCCTTCGTATGGGAGAAACACAGGCACAATACTGCAGCCTCTCCCATCCTGGCGCCCCTAGACTACAATTCCCACCAGCCTACCTGCATGTACGAACCCACACGATCTCTTTGATCATCTGGAGAGGCCCTGCTCACGCTCCCACCTAGATCGCAGGCACGATTGGTGGGGACGAGGGAGAGGGCCTTCTCGGTGATGGCCCCCCGATTCTAGAACTCGCTTCCCAGGGACATCAGACATGCCTCAACTCTGGCAGTCTTTAGGAGCCTGAAAACATGGTTGTTCCAGTGTGCCTTCTCAGAGTAAGGAAATACCCTCAGCAATATGTCCCTAAATGCACTTTATCACTGATTTAGGATTGTCTGCGCGCCCTACCTCTACCTGAAAACTCTATCCCAGTTATATCCTACCTTGTCCATGTCCAGCATTATTTTTTAAATTTTAAATTATTGCATTTGGCCCAGCCATAGGTTTTTAATGCTTGTTGATATTGTTACTGTATTGTTTACTTTTGTTTATGAGATTTATCTGTTGTATTGATTGTTTTCTTATTGCTTTTACTGTTGATGTACTTTGGGCACGGCCTCATGTAAGCTGCACCGAGTCCCTTGGGGAGATGGTAGCGGGGTATAAATAAAGTTTTATTATTTTATTATTATTACCTTACCCCACCAGGGAGGTTTCGGCCCAGCTTATCTATCCGAACGCATCTCTCATTATGAACCTTCTAGGAAGTTGAGATCGTCTCAGGAGGCCCTGTTCTCGATCCCACCTGCCTCATAGGTGTGTCTGGCAGGGATGAGGGACAGGGCCTTCTCTGTGGTGCCCCCTCGGCTGTGGAACTCCCTGCCCAGGGATATTAGATCGGCCCCCTCCCTATTCAGAAAAGAGTGAAAACTTGGCTTTTTGAGCAATCGTTTGGAACTTCAGCATGACCAGAAAAACTCAAGTTGGAATATGAACACAGAACGGCTAAGACGACGTAAACGGATGAGGAATTGAACTTGAACTGGAAGACATTGTTTTTATAGATTCTTATTGTTCTTATTGTTTTTATTGCTTCTTTGGTTTTTATATGTATTTATGATGTGTCTGTACACCGCCCTGAGTTGCCTTCGGGCTGTAATGGGTGGCATAAAAATGTTGTAAATAATATTTATTTACTTACTTACTATATTTATATATTGCTTTTCTCAGCCCACGGGCGACTCCAAGCGGTTTACAGTAGCAAAATTCAATGCTCAAAAACATCACAAAACATTTAAAACAATTAAAAACAATGGCATAAATATACGATCATTACAAAGTCAATAAAACGTAACTCATTAGCGTCTCTTAGTTAAAATCAGGATCCAATCTCATCATCCGATCGTTCCATATTCCTATGTTTGTTACTAATAATAAATAAAAATAAATAAATTTCATAGATACTCTCTGACCCTGCCCTCTCCCAAATTGGGTTGCTTGATCTCTCCTTGCGACAGCCCTGTCCTCAAATTCGTTGCTGATGGCACTGGTCCAAAATACTGTCAAGCCACAGTCCTGCGGATGAAGCCCGATAAGCAGATCGCTTTCCCCAAAACACAGGAACCGAGACCCATCATCTCGGGCGGGAACGCCTTGAGCTGACGCACACATACATCTCCATCCCTTCTTTTGCTTTCAGCTATGCTTTGCGTAATTTCTGACTTGTTATCAAGTCATGTCACAGCAGCAGAAACGGCCCCGTGTCTCTGCGCGTGCTCTGTTTTTGCAAAAGTCTACTGCCACTGCTTGAGAAGCCAGGGCTCCTTTCTCTCTCTCTTTCTCTCTCTCGCTTTGGGGACCTGGGGGTGTGGCGGGGGTCTGTCCCTTCTGCGAAAGGGCACCAACAACAATGGAAAGAGGCCAGGCCTTGGGAGGCTGAAGGCCACCGAGGTGACCCAAGAGGCAAGGAACAGGAGCAGGGCGGTGTGCGGAGGGACCCGGGCTGCTCCTGGACAGGAAGAAGAGGAAAACTCCCTCAAGCATTCCAAGCAGATGGCAGGAAGCATGCCAGAAACCTCTGGCAAGAGCCAGCCCCGTAGGCCTGCCTCGAGCGACACCGCCTTCCTCAAGGGCTGGGTTGGAGGAGAAGACCGTGCCCTAGACCTCACCCTCCTCCCCTCCTGTTTATGTCTCGCCTCTTCACTTGATATGCCAGGAGAACAAGGAGAGATCCGTGGTTTGGAACCAAGATCAGTATTCTCCAGATATTGTCAGGCTTAGGAATCAACGATAGCGGGGGAAAAGAGGGGAGCAATCCATCTGAGTGTTGGGGTTCAGCAGCAAGATGCTGGGGATTCTTCAGAGGACGGGGGATTATGGGTTTCCCACTGAGGAGTCTGCGTGTGATCAGGCCTTAGATCAGAGAGAGGTGGCAGCAATTGCAGATGGGGAGTTTTCCCTCAATATCAGATTAGGCCTTCACACAGAGGGAGTGAAGGATAGATCAATTAGGCATTCTTAGTTGCAGGTGGGGAGTTTTCCCTCAATATCAGATTAGGCCTCCACATGGAGGGAGTGAAGGATAGATCAATTAGGCCAGTGTTTCTCAACCTGGGGGTCGGGACCCCTGGAGGGGTCACCAGGGGGTGCCAGAGGGGTCACCAAAGACCATCTGAAAACACAATATTTTCTGTTGATCATGGGGGTTCTGTGTGGGAAGTTTGACCCAATTCTATCATTGGTGGGGTTCAGAATGCTTTTTGATTGTAGGTAAACTATAAATCCCAGCAACTACAACCCCCAAATGTCAAGGCCTATTTTCCCCAAACTCCACCAGTGTTCACATTTAGCATACTGACTATTCATGCCATATTTGGTCCAGATCCATCATTGTTTGAGTCCATAGTGCTCTTTGTAGGTGAACTACAACTCCCAAACTCAAGGTCAATGCCCACCAAACCCTTCCAATGTTTTCTGTTGGTCGTGGGCATTCTGTGTGCCAAGTTTGGTTCAATTCCATCCTTGGTGGAGTTCAGAATACTCTTTGATTGTAGGTGAACCATAAATCCCAACAACTACAAATCCCAAATTATGTTTCATAACAGGAGAAAAAGTAATTTAGAAGTAAGTTATGAATTAGCAAAAGAATGTTATGGTTGGGGATCACCACGACATGAGGAAATGTATTGAGGGGTCGCGGCATTAGGAAGGTTGAGAAACACTGAATTAGGCATTCTTAGTTGCAGATGGGGAGTTTTCCCTCAATATCAGATTAGGCCTCCACGCGGAGGGAGTGAAGGATAGATTAATTAGGCGTTCAGAAAGACTCTGTGAGAAGTTCTAGAATCTCAGGTCTCAAGAGCATGACTTCTTGGTGAAGCCTGAGCTTAAATTAAGTGATGTTTACCTGTTGTCTCCAGAGCAGACAACGTTGCCATAGAATCAAGTTCCTGTTTCAGCTCTCAAGTTCATGATTCAAGTCTCATGTGTTTGCCTATATTCCTGATAAAGTTTTGCCTGGGAAAAGTACCCGTTTTCATGCTTATGGATTTATGCCTATGTTCTTGACTTCCTGGATTTCGTGTACCTTGCTATTTTGGACTATTGATCTTGGTATATCAGGACTATTGCTATTTCATAGCACTTTTTGAGAAATTCCCTTTCCCCCTTTTGTACATATTTTTGTAAATTAATTGCTGCAATTAGTTACTACTGGACTGTGTGGCGCTGGGTGTAAAGGTGTCCCACGGCTCAAGTGCGACACTAAGGGAAACAGAGGCTAAAATCCTGCATGGAGTTCAGGTTGCCAAGTGAATCCTAAAATTGGACGATACCCCAGGGGCCATCCAGCCCAACCCCTCTTCCTTATGCCAGGTAGGAAAAGCACAGTCAAGACACCCCTGACAGGTGGCCATCCAGCCTCTGCTTAAACACCTCCAAAGATGAACACTAAGGAAGCACATGCCACTGTAAGATGAGCTGTTCAACTGTGGAATTCACTACAGTGTCTGATTGAGGCTTTTAAACAGAGGTGGGAGGGCCATCTGTCAGGAGTGCTTAGGAACCCTAAGCAACATATCCCTAATCGCACTTTACTAATGATCTAGGATTGTCTGCTCGCTCCATTTCTCTCCAAATACCCATCCTAGATATATGTCACCTTGTCATGCCCAGTATTTTAAAATTTTAATTATTACATTTGGCCCTGCCATAGATTTTTAATGTGTCGTGGTGTTACTGTTATTGTTTATTGCTTTGTTTATGAGTTTATTTATTGTCTTTATTGCTGTGTTGTTTTTATTGCTGTATTTGGGCTCGGCCTCTTGTAAGCCGGGAGATGGTAGCAGGGTATAAATAAAGGTTTCTCATTATTATTATTATTATTATTATTATTATTCTTTTCCTGCCTGACAGAATGAAGGGGGTTGGATAGTAACTGCAACTAAGAACGCCTAATGAATCTGTCCTTCACTCCCTCTGTGCGAAGGCCTAATCTGATATCGAGGGAAAACTCCCCATCTGCAACTAAGAACTCCTAATCAATCTGTCCTTCACTCCCTCTGTGTGAAGGCCTAATCTGATATCGAGGGAAAACTCTCCAGGGGACATCCAATCCAGGGGTTTAAGCAGAGGCTGGATGGCCACCTGTCAGGGGTGCCTTGGCTGCCTGGCAGAAGGAAGAGGGGTTGGGCTGGATGTCCTTGAGGGCTCCCTTCATTCGAACTCTAGGCTTCTCTGGACCCCGTTCCTTGCTTTGCCCGGTCCAGCGGCGTGCGCTCTTTTCATCGGCGCTGAGAGCACACCTGGGCCTTTAGAAACCGGAGCTGAAAGAAAGCGGCCCTTGAAACGCAGGACAATTTAGTCCTCGAGGCGCCCGTTGTTGCCTTTTCCTCGGCGGCTGCGGTTCCAAATACGGCGGAGGGCTCTCCCTCCCACCAATTGAAACGATTAACTGCTCTCCAGAAAAGAAAAGCCAGTGGGGCGGGGGCAAATCAGTGCGGTTCTTTAGATACTTTTCAAACCCACGGCACAGGGTTTGGATCAAGCGGCGAAAGTCCCTTCCCGCTTATTTTTATTTTTCAACACGCTAACTTACTTTCCCTCTCTCTCTCTCTCTCTCCTTCCTTTGTATATTTAATCATTGTGAATTATAAGCCGTGTGAAAGATTTCAGCTCTGGGGCATTTGCCAGATGGTTGATTCTGCTCTTTTTTTCTTCTCTCCCTTCCACGCAACAAAAGACATAATGTTTGTGGCAAGCCCCGAGAAATTGTTGGTAATCAGTGTATTCTTCAATGGAACGGGCGCCAGACCTGTTTGGAAGAATGTCGGCTTGCTTTTTTTCTTGCAGGAATTAATGGCGAGCGCTTTGAGCCTCTGCTCCTGGGCTCGGAACAAAACAAATCGGGCCCATTGTTTGGCTGGGTTTTCCATCGCGTTGCTGCACAAGCAGAGGAGATGGGACGTGGACGTTGTTTCCGTAAAATGGCACTAAATAGTTTGTTATCGAGTCATCGGTTGTTGTCTGCCAGGGTCAGGCAGAAAGGGAAAAGAAGAGGGTGCAACTCAGCCCATCAAGCATGCAGCCCTTCCCCAAGAAAAAGCCACAGCAAGGAATCCCATCTCTATCTATTTATTCTTCTAGCCTTCCTTCTTTGGTCCTGAAGCATTTTGGAACCCAGCTCTCAGAATCCCTGGCCATGAAAGAAGAATCTATCTATCTAGCCACCCACCCATCCATCCATCTTATCTCTTATACATCCATCCATCCATTTATCCATCCATCCATCCACCCATCTCTTATCTGTCTTCTCTCTTATCTATCCATCTATCCATCCATCTTATCTCTTATCTATCTATTCATCCACCCATCTATCCATCCACCCACCCACCCATCCATCTTATCTATCACCTATCTATTGATTCATCCATTCATCTTGTCATCTATCAATCTATCTATCTATCTATCTATCTATCTATCTATCTATCCATCCATCTATCCATCCATCCATCCATCTCTTTTCTATCTTAAGATATAAGATAGAATCCATCTTATCTCCTATCTATCCATCCATCCATCCATCTTATCTCTTACCTATCTATCTATTGATTCATCCATCCATCTTGTCTCCTATCTATCTATCTATCTATCTATCTATCTATCTATCTATCTATCTATCTATCTATCTATCTATCAACCCAACAATCCATCCATCCATCTTATTTCTTATCCATCTATCCATCCATCCATCCATCCATCCATCCATCCATCTCTTATCTATCTTCTCTCATCTATCCATCCATCTATCCATCCATCCGTCCATCCATCCATCTTATCTGTTACCTATCCATCAATTCATCCAGTCATCTTGTCTTCTACCTATCTATCCTTCCATCCATCCATCCATCCATCCATCCATCCATCCATCTTATCTCCTATCCATCCATCTATCCTATCTACCCACCTACCTATCTATCTGCCACCCAACCATCCATCCATCTATCCATCTTATCTCTTATCCATCTATCCATCCATCGATCTCTTACCTATCTTCTCTCTTATCTATCCATCCATCCGTCTTATCTCCTGTCTGTCTGTCTGTCTGTCCGTCCGTCCGTCCGTCCATCCATCCATCCATCCATTTTATCTGTTACCTATCCATCGATTCAACCAGTCATCTTGTCTCCTATCTATCTATCTATCTATCTATCTATCTATCCATCCATCCATCCATCCATCCATCCATCCATCCATCCATCCATCTATCCTATCTATCTATCTATCTATCTATCTATCTATCTATCTATCTCTCTCTCTCTCTCTCTTTTCTCTAATCTATCTATCCATCCATCCATCTGTCTTTTCTGTCTTACCTCTTATCTATTTTATCTATCTTATCTCTTATCTATCCATCAATCTATCAATCTATTTTATCTATCCCATCTCTTTTATCTATTGTATTTTTCCATCCATCCATCTATCCATCCGTCTTATCTTTCTTATATCTTATCTGTTTATCCATGCCTATCTATCTGTTTATCCATCTATCTTATCTAATCTCTTATCTATCCCATCCCATCCATCCATCCATCCATCCATCCATCCATCCATCCATCTTATCTCTCTTATCTCTTATCTATCTACCTTATCTGTTTATTGTCATCTGAGGGGAGAAAGGAAGGGGCCTGGGGCTGTGAGGAATGGTGGGAGTTGAAGTCCAAAATATCTGGAGGACCATATAGGCTTTCCTTTTTCATGCAGAGTTCTTAGAAAGGATGAATGCTCCCTCACTTCTAAACACACTTGGATAGAGCCATGTCTCTGAAGGTATCCCAATGGGGGGTTGGCACAGAAGCAACCTTCGTTTGGCTCGAGTCAGAAAGGCCTGCGCAAGAAGAACTGACCTGAAACCCTGAGGAGCTGCTCTCCAGCCAAAGCAGACAATGCTGGTGGACACGTCTCTCCATCAAGCAGCCCGACATCTGTGAGAAGCTGCAGCCTCCAATGACGGCCTGAAACCCTCCAAAGTTTCCAGACCCTAAAAATAATTACTGCCATGAAACCCATGAAGGTTCAAATTCCAATCCTTTGCCGTGCCAAGAATAACACCAAGTGTTTGGGTTTGAGCTCTCCGCTGTGGATACTTAAAAGGATTGCGATCTGACCCGCCTTGGAGCTTGTGGTCAACTGTGTCGCCTAACACTAACAAACTTACAAAATCGCATCTAGACTGGGAAAGTTTCTCTTAATGGGCAATTTGTAATTACAAGAATGAAATGAAAATGGGAGGTGACGGTGGTGGAGGTGGAGACGAGGACTTTTACGCCTCGGCGTCTGGCCTTTGGAGGCCTGAAAAGCCGAGGAGCGATGGGAAATTCTAAAACATTGTGGTGGTGCGGAGAAATCGCTTGATCAAGGTCATTGGACTGTCCCAAGTGAGGCTGGTTCAGAAAGAAGCCTTGGTGAGGAGGCACGGTCCAGTTGCCTAGGTCAGCGGTTCTCAACCTGGGGTCTCCAGATGTTTTTGGCCTTCAACTCCAAGAAATCCTAACAGGTGGTAAACTGTTTGTAGATTTGTAGGACAAAAACATGGGGACCCCAGGTTGAGAACCACTGGCCTAGGTAGAAACCTGTGTCTGAAGCTACAACAGAGAGGTCTTCAGGGCTTTACTTGGGCCTTCCATAGAGGAATGATCTGGAGCTTGGAAACATCAACATGTTTTGCTCAACAAGTCCCCAAATCCCCCTCTGGCGTTGCTATGGGCTGGGTCTGGACCAAAGCAAAGTCCAACCGGAGTGTTAGGGCCTCATCCCATGAAATCAGGGGAAAGCGGAGTGAGCCACCTTCTTTCGTTCCCTACCATGCCTTTCCATCTTCAGGGACGGTAGCCACCCCACATCCATTTCCTGCCTTTCCCCACTTCTGTCTGGCTTCAGCTTTCTATTTCCCTTTCATAATGGAGTCCCACAAGCAACCACCGGAAGGGGCCCTGCATTGTGTGATGGCCTCGACGGGATGGAGAGAGGACCACGTGGGATGAAGTCCACCAAGAGTCCCTGATGCAGAACCCCTTGAATGCTCTTTATTTTTGGCGTTCTTGTGTTCTACGACACCTGTCTTCATCTAACATGGCATGTGCTACCTATCTTGGGTGACTGTGCCCATCATCGTCATCCAAACCAGTTGGAAGGGAGTGATGTTGGTGCTTTGGGCGCATGGAATGCCCTGGGGATGCAGGCCCACAACATTGGCACAACCCAGCAAAGAGAACGCACCTCCAGTCGTGACAGGAGCCCTTTACTTTTCCACCATCCCAATTCCGAGGAGCTTCTCCTTGTCGTTGTGATGCCAGGCAGTGAAACACCAAGCACGGAATTAGAAATTAGAAACCGCCTTTTTTTGTGAGCTGAACAGAGTGGTCTGCATAGTGCAGGGGTCCACAAACGTCTTAAACAGAGGGCCAGGTCACAATCCCTCAAAGTGTTGGAGGGCCAGATTACAATTTGAAAAAAAACATGAATGAATTCCTACGCACACTGCACATATCTTATTTGTAGTGCAAAGAACACTTAAAAACAATACAATAATTGAAATGAAGAACAATGTTAACAAATATAAACTTATTAGTATTTCAAGAAGAACTACAAGCCACTCTCAACACCTTCGCAGAAGCATACGAGAAGCTCGGCCTGTCATTGAACATCGAGATAACCAAAGTGCTGTTCCAGCAGTCACCGGCCCATCCCTGTCCAGTGCCAGAAATACAGCTTAATGGTGTAACATTAGAAAATGTGGACCATTTCCGCTTCCTTGGCAGCCACCTCTCCACCAAAGTCAACATCCACACCGAAATACAACACCGCCTGAGCTCTGCGAGTGCAGCATTTTTCCGAATGAAGCAGAGAGTGTTTGAGGACCGGGACATCCGTAGGGAGACCAAGGTGCTTGTTTATAAAGCTATTCCCCTCCCAACCCTGCTCTACGCCGGTGAAACGTGGACTGTCTACAGACGTCACATGCAACTCCTGGAACGATTCCATCAGCGCTGCCTCCAGAAAATCCTACAAATCTCTTAGGAAGACAAGCGGGGAAACATGAGTGTACTGGAAGAAGCAAAGACCACCAGCATTGAAGCGACGGTCCTCCACCATCAACTCCGCTTGACCGGCCACGTTGTCCGGATACCCGACCACCGTCTCCCAAAGCAGTTGCTCTATTCCGAACTCAAGAATTGAAAAGGGAATGTTGGTGGGCAGGAAAAGAGATTGAAATATGGGCTCAAAGCCAACCTTAAAAACTCTGGCATAGACACTGAGAACTGGGAAGCCCTGGCCCTTGAGCGCTCCAGCTGGAGGTCAGCTGTGACCAGCAGTGCTGAAGAATTTGAAGAGGCACGAATAGTGCGAGAACTGTGCCAAGAGGAAGGCGCATCAAGCCAACCCCGACTGGGACCGCTTTCCACCTGGAAACCAATGCCCTCACTGCGGAAGAAGATGCAGATCAAGAATTGGGCTCCACAACCACCTACAGACCCACACTGGAGGATTGTCCTACTCGGACAACGACGGATCGCCTAAGTAAGTAAGTAAGTAAGTAAGTAAGTAAGTGGGCCTGCTTTTGGCTGATCCGATAGGATTGTTGTTGTTGTTGTGTGCTTTCAAGTTGTTTCAGACTTAGGTTGACCCTGAGCAAGGGCCGGGTAAATGACCTTGGAGGGCCGTATCCGGCCCCCGGGCCTTAGTTTGAGGACTCCTGGCATAGTGCGTACGGTCCATTTCTCTTTTCCGCCGGTCGCTCTTTCATTTGGGAGTCTTTCTAGGGTTTGGGACGCGTTCCTTTTCCTTTGCTTCACAAAGCCCTCCATCTCACCATCTCCTGCTTCGGAACGAGTGGGACCCACCAGAAAAGAAACAACGGGGAAATAATGATATATATTTTTGGAAAATATAAAAGACCAAAGGAGCTCTGGCGTGCAATTCCCGCCCATAATGTGGAGAGCCGCCTAATTGCACCGGAGCGATAATTTCCAGTTGATTAAAAGAGTATTTGTATTCCCTTCTCCTCCTTGCTGCCTCTAACCCCCATTTAATCCTGCAACCCTTTTTTGTGAGTGTGATATCTCTATTTTCAAAAAAACGAAGAAGAGGAAACTGCATCTGAAGTTGTGCTTCATATTAATACAGCCGAACAATTGCCTTGGCCAAAAAAAGAGAGAGAGAGGAGGAGTAATAATTACAACTTGCTTCCTGGGAGCGCTAATCAAACTCTGGGCTTTAATGCTGTTTTAAATATGGATGAAAGGCGCATCTCTCGGCGCTCACCCCGGCGTGGTAGGGACATAGAAACCTCCAACGAGGACGTGGACGACGACGACGACGAGAGCGGGAGAGAAAGGGACGAAGGCGGTGGCAGCGCTAACAAGCAGCTGCCTGGGAGCCGGATCGGCATCTGTGATTTAAATTGTTAGCTGCACAGTCAGGTAGAGTGTAAAAAGGGTGGTCGAGAGGCTGTTAAGTCCCTGGCCGCCAATTACGAACAATCAAGGAGGAGCCGGCAAACTCGTTCCGTACAATACACCCAGTTTGCCTTGTTTCAGGGGTTACCGCTCAAGAGGTTCCAGCTGCAGTGATTCAAACACCCGGCGGCAGCAGCAACAACCGGAGGGCCATTACCAGCCCTCCTCCTCCTCCTCCTCCTCCTCCTTCAGGGTGGCAAAAGTAGGACTCGTGCGCACACCCGCATAGGCACACACTCACTCCGTCGTTAACTCTTTAGCAGCTCCTCGCAGAGCCTGGCTGTCCTGCCCCGTCCACAAAACTCCCGACTTCTGGAAAGAAGGTGCACAGGTGAGCATACGTCACAGGAAAGACCACCGGCATGGAAGCGATCATCTTCCACCATCTGCTTCGTTCTCCACAGGTCCCGTCACCGTCTGCCAAAGCAGCTCAAGAATGGAAAACAGAATGTCTGTGGACAGCAAAAGAGATTCCAAGATGGGCTGAGAACTGGGAAACTGGGAAGCTCTGGAGGGTCCTCAAGCGTTGGAACTGGAGGTCAGCTGTGACCAACGATGGTGCCATGGATTTTGAAGCATGAATAGAGGGCAAAAGAGAGAAATGGGATCCATACTAGACATGCGTAATCAAAAGCAGAGTAGCAAAGCACAAGGGCAGATGTCTTGACTGTGTCTGGTTGTGATCCCCAGGATGTGCCAGTCAACTTTCATATGATATTATTTCTAGCACCCACTTGTAAGTCAGAGCACGGTCCAGAGTGACTCCCAGGCGTTTTGATGTGCTGCAATGCTCTAGTGGTGTTCATTCCCAGAGATTGAAATACTTGTGTGAAATTATTTATTTATTATTATTTATTTACGACATTTCTATGCTGCCCTTCTCACCCCGAAGGGGACTCAGAGCAGCTTGCAAGATATATACACATACAATATATTATGTTATTATATTGTACTATACTGCCTTGACTCTGAAGGAGCTGGGGGAGGTGACGGCCGCCAGGGAGCTCTGGCATGGGCTGGTCCATGAGGTCACGAAGAGTTGGAAACGACTGAACGAATGAATAACAACAAACCATTATATTATAATATTATTAGTAACATTATATGTAATGTAAATATATAATTATAATATATCATTATATTAGTACTATATTGTATTACATTATATTATTATAATTATTATATATATACACAACATATTATATTATATTATATTATATTATATTATATTATATTATATTAGGAGCTCCCAATGGTGCAGTGGGTTAAAGCGCTGAGCTGCTGAGCTTTTTGATCGAAAGGTCACAAGTTCGAATCCGGGGAGCAGCGTGAGCTTCCGCTGTCAGCCCCAGCTCCTGCCAACCTAGCAGTTCAAAAACATGCAAATGTGAGTAGATCAACAGGTACCACTCCGGCAGGAAGGTAAGGGCGCTCCATGCAGTCATGCTGGCCACATGACCTTGGAGGTGTCTACGGACAACACCGGCTCTTTGGCTTAGAAATGGAGATGAGCACCACACCTCAGAGTCAGACACAACTGGACTTAATGTCAGGGGACAACCTTTACCTATATTATATTATATTATATTATATTATATTATATTATATTATATTATATTATATTTATTATTAGCATAGCACAGGAGACAAGGTGGAACTGTCCCCGGCCCCCTCTCTCTTCACTCTGGCCCAGAGCGGCAGTTGGTACTGAGTGGGGGGGGGGGGGTCCCCAGCTGATGACAAGCACATGTCTGTGTTTTAGATGGATTAGGAATCAGCTGATTTTCCCTGGAATAGGCAGTAAAAGTCCCTAAATCTTCTGTTCAACCATTTCAAAGCTCCCTGCTTGGGCGGTGATGGCATAATTGTCGGCATAGATTAAATTTGAGAGGAAGGAGATGCCTCAAGCAAACCCTTGCCAGGACTCCTTCTGTTTGGAAATCGATGTCCTTGATGTGAAAGAAAGACCACGTGGATCCAGAATAGGTCTCCACAGTCAAGACTCTACCTCTGGAAGCAATCAGACTGAGCCACAAGGGATCGCCTAGAGCAGGAATGGGAAAACTTGGGCCCTCCAGGTTGCTGAGGGGAAAAAGGAAAGGGCCTGAGGCTGTTAGGAATGGTGGGAGTTGAAGCTCCAAACACTGGAGGATCGGCCCAAGTTTCCCCATACCTAATTTAAAAGGTGCAGCCTTTGGGTGCTTCCTTTGCCATTGTTGGAATTCAGTCTGTGATTGTGTTTCAGGATCGGGGTGCTCTGGATGTGGGGAATGATGTAAATGAGGTTCAAGATGGCAATGGTTTGGTCAGTGATATTGATGCAGAGAATGACAGAGAGACACCAGTTCAAGGTGTAGTTTCCGATGGGAATGTTCCTACAGGGTATAGGGATGATGTTTTGCTTGCTTGCTTGCATGCTGCAAGTTGCTTCTGGATCGAGAGAATCAGCCGTCTACGAAGACGTTGCCCAGGGGACGCCCGGATGTCTTGCAATCCTGCGAGGAGGCTTCTCTCATGTCCCCTGTTTGGGTATCAGCCAGCACGCCAACGACTTAAATCAAGAAATAGTTTTCTTAGATCTACAGAGACACTCGCTGGAACACCTCAGCAAGCGAGAGTCCAAAAGTGGCAGGCTCAAACCCAGCACCTCAATCCATGGGTGATACCAAATGAGAGACTCCCCCTTGGGCACACAGAAGACTGGGCGACTTGGAAGGCGCTGAACAGACTGCGCTCTGGCACCACGAGATGCAGAGCCAAACTCAAGAAATGGGGCCACAAAGTGGAATCCACGACATGTGAGTGGGGAGAAGAGCAAACCACTGACCACCTGCTTCAATGCACCCTGAGCCCTGCTACATGCACAATGGAGGACCTCCTTGCGGCAACACCAGAGGCACTCCAAGTGGCCAGATACTGGTCAAAGGACATCTAATCAACTACCAAGTTCGCAAAATTTGTGCTTTTCTCTTTCTGTTTGTTTGTTTTGTTCTGTTAGAAATGTAATACAATGGTATGGTTGCTGATGACATGATAAATAAAATAGGGGTGATAGTTTACTCCCTGAATTGCTTCCAGAGAGTTCCCAGGATTTGGGGCTTGAAAACAACTCGGCACCTGCAGAAACGAATGAGCATATAGATAGGCGGGCGGAAATTAGTCAAAACAGACAGGCCGACCAAGGTCTTCGACGTTCTGTCAGGCTTCAACAGAAAAAGATAAGGGCCGCTCAGGGAAAGTGAAACCAGTTTCTAAGCTTGGAAAGGCTTATAAGTTCCAAGGATGGAAAAAATAGTCAGATGAAGCATCATTTAGAAACCTGCTAAGTTCTTGTCCTTGTCTCATAGAAACCTTGCTTGGAAGATTAATGCTTAAAGATTTCTTGTTTCCTGGTTTGGTTTTTGTCTCCTGTGGTTACCTGCTTTGTGTTTTGTTTGTTTGTTTGTTTGTTTTAAAAAATTCAATGCAATTGTTTGGTCTGCCCCTGACACGATAAATAAATACGTGCTCATGCCTTGGATCAACGTTTTCTGGTCCTTTGGATTTTGTTAGAGGCTTGTGGACTTTGCTTTTGGACATTGCTGAACTCTACCTTGGACTAACTTGTTCCTGCTTATCTTTTTACCTAATTGGATTTACCTATTCCTTTAAAGTGTTTTTCTACTTTGCTGTTTTTACTTATCTTCAATAAAAGGATGGCTTTCCGTATTCAACGTGTGGTGTTTTAAAGTCAGAGGGTTATTCATGTCCTGGAGTGCAACAGCCATGACCTGGGACCTTTTACATTCACAGAAGGATGCAAGAATACTCTCGAATACACAGCACATTGCTGCATCGTTTATTTTATTTTACAAACCAATATAGTTCAGCAAATTGAGGACTGAACCCTCAAAGGTCCAGATTCAAGTCACTGCTCAGGCATGACGTTCATGGGACCAGTCGCCTTACTCTTTCCATGGAAATATGTCTTAACTTCTTCAAGGTGTGATCCACTATTAGGAGAGCACATACCTTGCGCCTTCCTCAAACGGATGGATGTCAAATAAAAGGATTCCTCTTCTTGTTTACGCATCTCTGTTTATGAACCCACACGATCTCTTCAATCATCTGGAGAGGCTCTGCTCGCGATCCCACCTGCATCGCAAGCGCGATTGGTGGGGATGAGGGACAGGGCCTTCTTGGTGGTGGCCCCTTGACTCTGGAACTCACTCCCCAAGGAGTGAGTTCCAGAGTTGAGGGGCCACCACCGAGAAGGCCCCAAAAAAACTCCCCAAGGACATCAGGCATGCCCCAATGCTGGCAGTCTTTAAGAGGAGCTTGAAAACGTGGTTGTTCCAGTGTTCCTTCCCAGAATAAGGAAACTCCCAGCAATTTGTCCCGAATGCACTTTATTAGAGATCTAGGATCGTCTGCACGCCCCACCTTTCTTCAAAATACCTATCCTATTTCACCTGGTCATGCCCAGCATTTTTTAACAATTTTAATTATTACACCTGGCCCTCCCATAGGTTCTTTTAATGCGTCGTGGTGTTATGTTTACTGCTTGTTTATGAGTTTATTTACTGTTGTTGTTGTTGTTGTTGTTTTACTAATGTATTTGGGCTTGGCCTCTTGTAAGCCGCACCGAGTCCTTCGGGAGATGGTAGCGGGGTACAAATAAAGGATTATTATTATTATTATTATTATTATTATTATGTTTTGGGGCGAAAGGACTTTGCCACTCAGTTGTCCCCGTTGTGCTGTTTTTGAGAACCAAGATGCAAAACCCCGTTCAAAACATATCCACTCGAAATGCGTGGAGCTGAGCAGTGTTTCCCAGTAGAAACCATTTCGGGTCGGTGCGTTGGCATCCAGTGTGCCGTACCAGGCGGAAAGTCTGCTTTGTGTTGTTGAGAGACTACGGAGTGAAGCCGCGCGCCCCAAGCAAGAAGCATCCGACTCCATTGAGTTAAGTGCCTGCACATCCCAGATTGCGATGCCGTTCTTGTATGCCTCCAATCAAGGGAAGGCTTCTGCCATTAATTGCTTTAATAGATGAATCAAACCAAGCTCGTTTTATTGGCTGCAAGAGTCAGCCAAAGGTATGCCCTTTCTGCGGAGGACGATCTCTCTGTTCAGTGCGTTCGAATACAAAGAGTAGGCATGCCATTGCCTTTTAACAATGTATTTTAAAATCCCCAGTTCTGTCTCTCCCACATTTCCTTGATTATGCCGAACAAAGGCTCTTATACCGAGATTCTGATACTGAATGCAAAGTGATTTTAATTAAATCGGCTGAGGTGTGACTGTTGATCTGGAACGGAGGTTCCCAGACGGTGTTTCCGCAGAAGCCCAGGGTTCCACAAAAGAATTGTCGGGGTTCTGCAACAAAATCATTACATTTTGTGTATATACTAGCCGTCCCCTGCCACACATTGCTGTGGCCCACATGGGGGTTTTGTTTGGGAGATTTGGCCCAATTCCATCGTTGGTGGGGTTCAGAATGCTCTGTGATTGTAGGTGAACTATAAATCCCAGCAAGTACAACTCCCAAATGTCAGGATTCTATTTTCCCCAAAATCTGGGCATATTGAGTATTCACGTAGAGCAGTGTTTCTCAACATGGGGGTCAGGGCCCCTGAGGGGGTCGTGAGGGGGTGTCAAAGGGGTCGCCAAAGACCATCAGAAAACATAGTATTTTCTGTTGGTCATTGGGATTCTGTGTGGGAAGTTTGACCCAATTCTATTATTGGTCGAGTACAGAATGCTTTTTGTAGGTGAGCTATAAATCCCAACAACTACAACTCCCAAATGCCAAGGTCTATTTTCCCCAGACTCCACCGGTGTTCACATTTGGGCATATTGAGTATTTGTGCCAAGTTTGGTCCAGATCCATCATTGCATGAATCCACAGCACTCTTCTGGATATAGGTGAACTACAACTCCCAAACTCAAGGTCAATGCCCACGAAACCCTTCCAGTGTTTTCTCTTGGTCATGGGAATTCTGTGTGCCAAGTTTGGTTCAATTCCATTGTTGGTGGAGTTCAGAATGCTCTTTGATTGTAGGTGAACTATAAATCCCAGCAACTACAACTCCCAAATTACAAAATCAATCCTCCCCCCAACCCCACTAGCATTCACATTTGGGCATATTGGGTATTTGTACCAAATTTGGTCCAGTGAGTGAAAATCCATACTGCATATCAGATATTTACATTATAATTTATGACAGTAGTAAAATGACAAGTATCAAGTAGCAACGAAAACAATATTATGGTTGGGGGGTCACCACAACATAAAGAACTGCATTAAGGGGTCACGGCATTAGCAAGGTTGAGAACCACTGGTGTAGGGTTTGGTCCAGATCCATTATTGTTTGAGTCCACAGTGATCTCTGGATGTAGGTGAACTACAACTCCAAAACCAAAGGACACTGCCCACCAAACCCTTCCAGTATTTTCTATTGGTCGTGGGAGACCTGTGTGCCAAGTTTGGTTCAATTCCATCGTTGGTGGGGTTCAGAATGCTCTTTGATTATAGGTGAACTATAAATCCCAGCAACTACAACTCCCACATGTCAAGAACATTACATTTTTATTTATATAGACTAGCTGGCCAACCTTCTCTCCCTCTTTCTCTCCTTCCTTCCCTCCTTCCTTCCTTCCTTCCTTCCTTCCTTCCTTCCTTCCTTCTCTTCCTCTTCACTCCCCTTTCTTCCTTCTCTAACTATTCTTGGATTGCAGCTCCCAGCAGTCCTCCTGATCCATCCATCTACCTACCTACCTACCTATCTCTATTTAATCTATCTATCTGGAGGTTTGCTGGGAGTTGCAATCCAGGAATAGGAAATTGGAAATGTGCGCGGATTGGGATGCTCTCAAAGAAATCCTAGGAGAAGAAAGCTTGCATCTTGGAAACAGTGCATTTGTACCATCCTCTTCTCCTAAAGAGCCTGGTCTAGTGGATGCTGGGAGATGTAGTCTGGAAGACAGTGTGGATATGCTATTGTGTGTTTTGTTTGCCAGGGGGAGTCATTTTTGCGCATGTGCTCTAGCATCTTTTGGGTTTTTAATTTTTTTTTTGCTTTTTAAGTCCCTTTCATTGTGTTTTTTCATTGTTTTTATGAGTGAAGGTCACTCATTGGCATGATTGGTGTATAGTGTCCAAATTTGGTGTCAATTCGTCAAGTGGTTTTTGAGTTATATTAATCCCACAAACGAACATTACATTTTTATTTATATAAATATAAAAAAACACTTTTTACAAGTTTGTGCCAGAATGTGAAAATCTGTCTTGGGGCTGAGCAACAAGGTGCCGGGAGTGAGGGTCTCTCATAAGACAAGGGCGATGATGGCTTTCCCACTGAGGAGTCTGTATATGATCAGGGTGATTAGCAATTGCTAGCCTTAGAGCAGAGAGAAGTTCAGACAGTTGAACAGGAGTCAGAGGTTGTTTTGGCTTCCAGGGAAAAGGCCGTTTCTCATGGGAATTGGCCTTCAGAAGATTCAGCAGAGGATGAGGTTTCCTGCGATATCAGATTGGGCCTCCACATGGAAGGAGTGAAAATAAATGAAGGCATTCAGAAAGACTCTGAGATGTCCTTGAAGAAACCCAGGTGTCATAGATATGACCTCATGGCTTCTTGGTTGGGTTTGTGCTTAAATTAAGTGATGTTTACCTGGTATCTCCAGAGCAGACAACGTTGCCATAGAATCAAGTTCATGCTCAGCTCTCAAGTTTGCCCATAAAAGATTTTTCTTGGAAAAGTTCCTGTTTTCATTCTTATGTTCTGGATTTTCTGCAGGGCAGTAGAATGTGGTAGGCGCATTCTACTTCCTGTTCTTTACATGGGCAGGGTCTTTCATTATATGAAGTACCTGCAAATCTCCCACACAGCAATTCAGACAGGAGCACATTACACCTTGCTTTGGGAAATAGGCAGCGGTATTTGGCCACAGTCAAGTTCTTTAGATAGTTTTGCTGCACGGAAAGGCCCAACACAATGTATGGACAGGGCACTCGGGGAGCAAGATACATAAGACCAAGAGCGCCGCTCACAAAAGGCAATGTCCCACCATCTCCGTCTGATTGATTTGAGAGCCATGTTAAAACGCAGATGAGTGAGGAGGGATGCGGAAAGGCCGATGGAGGAGGCTCTCTTAGAATTGATCTTAAACCAAATGAAGTTTTGTTGTTGTTATTATTGTCGAAGGCTTTCATGGACGGAATCACTGGGTTGTTGTAGGTTTTTCCGGGTTATATGGCCATGTTCTACAGGCATTTTCTCCTGATGTTTTGCCTGCATCTATGGCAAGCATCCTCTGAGGATCCTCACTACCTCTGAGGGTGCTTGCCATAGATGCAGGCGAAACATCAGGAGAAAATGCCTCTAGAACATGGCCATATAACCCAGAAAAACCTACAACAAACCATTATTATTATTATTATTATTATTATTATTATTATTATTATTATTATTATGTAAAGCTGCTTTGAGTCTCCTGTGGGAAAGATAAAGCCGGGTATAAATACATATAATACATATATGACGATGGAACTGGACATTGACTGGACATTGCTTGACAATAAGGAGACGCCAATGATGTTGTTTTAATTGCTGTTGTAGTTTATGTAATTGTAATGTTTTAATTGTTTTATGATACTATGTATACTGTTTTGTTGGAAACCGCCTTGAGTCGCCAATAGGCTGAGTAAGACGGTATACAAATACAATAAATAAATAAATATAATAAGAATATTTATTTATTTATTTAGAATATATATATAATTTTTAAAATAAAGTTTTAGAAAAAATGTTTATAATTTTTTAAATATAAAATTTTAGATTTTTTTCATTAATTTTTTTTAATAATAATACACCCTAGACACTTGTCTGACGTGTGATCCAATACAACTACCAGCAGAGTGTCTGCTGTGGACGCATCTTGTGTTTCTAATAATAATAATAATTATTATTATTAATAATAATACAACATCACAGAGTGCTAGACACTTGGGAAGGGTCCGACGTGTGATCCAACACAACAGCAAGCAGAGTGTCTGCTGTGGACGCATCTTGTGGTGTTTCAAATAATAATAATAATAATAATAATAATAATAATAATAATAATAATAATAATAATACGTCACACAGTCCTAGACATTTGGGAAGCGTCCAACATGTGTCTGCTGTGGACTCATCTTGTTGTGTTTCAAATAATAATAATTTTCTCTGTGTTTCTACAAATACTTTAAAAATATTGGAGAAAAGAGAACGGCACCTTGAAATCTAAAAGGGCCAGGGGAGCAATAGGGAGGAGACCCCATAATGACGCTTCCCATCGATCTCTTTTAGACGACGACGAGCACGAGTGGATCGTCCGGACCTGCCGCAAAGGCTGGGACGAGTTCATTGGCTTCAAGGCCAAGGGGGGAGCGGCGGCGCTGCTTGAGGAAGGCGAAGAGAAGAAAGAAGAGAAGGAGACTTTCCCCTGAAGCCTTTCCCCACTTCGCTTCCCTTCGTGGGGGCCCCCGCACCTATAATTTCTCCATTAAGGTAGTTTTTGTTACCTTTCCCGAGCAAAATAAAGCGTAGAGCCGCACTTCATCATCAGCCGTCGCCGCCGCGCCTCGAGAGGGAATTGTGCCGCTAATCACCCTGCACTTTACTGTAATACATTCCCGTGAGGTACGCGAGCCGACGAGAAGGGCTTTTTATTATATCTGCCTCCCAGGCACACAAAGAATTAGCTCAAAAGGCCCTGCCGCATTGTGCGCCCGCCACACGGAACACCCACAAACCGCAGTGCATCCTTCCCCCGTTGCGCGAGGATTAATTGCCGGTTGTAACGGTGAGCTCGGGAGCGCGGCGTCAGGGTTCCGTCGCGGAATAGCAAGAAGAACAGCATTGTCCCCTCGTTCGTTTATATTGAGGGGTATAGATAAGCGCCAGCACTTTAGACTGCGATAACTTTATTTATTACACAAATAAGACGTTTACAAAGCACGGGTAACAAAAACAAAAAACCAAAACAAAACCAGACGTTGGGTCTTAGAAAGTGCTTTACATTTTGCACCCAGTCACCCCTCTCTCTCTCTCTCTCGCTCTCATTCTCTCTTTCAATCTCTCTCATTATCCTTATTTAAAATAAATATCCACTCTTCAGAAAGGTATAGTTTGCGCCGCTGTGGCCAAGGACATGCACAATCGCAACACGCGACAAACAAAACATCGGCTCTTTCCCTTCCGCCTTTCCCCCGGCCGTGAAAGCGATCTGCAGCCTTTCTTGGCAAGGCCTCGTCCCAGTTTCCCCTCGTGGTCTCTGTGATTTGCACATATGTGATTTGCAGCCCTGTAACCCAGATCGTCCCTCGGTCGCTAGCCCTTCTCGTTCTGGAGCGTGACACCAACCCAGATTGTATTTGAACGCACAGGGAGAGTGGGGAGACAGAGCATTTCCCACATACACAACAATCTCCCCATTGCAGAACTCAAACCAGATCCAATATTTTTGCACGACTTGTCCCGTCGGGGTCGCAGATCCACTGCAGGCAACTCAAGCAGATTTGGAAGCCATTGTTAATTTCTGTACGACTCCGACAAATTCCACTCCAGGGATAATAATAAACTGAGATTTTGAACTCAAAACAAAAATAGAACCAGACCTATTCTTGTTGTTGTGAGTTCTGTGCCTCGTAACAAACTACAGTTGTGACTCTATTTCTGGCATGGACAAACCTCAGCCCTCCAGGTGTTTTGGACTCCCACAATTCCCACAATTCCTGGACTCCCACAATTCCAACTCCCACAATTCCTGGCCTCAGGCCCCTTCCATGTGCCTCACATTCTCTGGATTCAAACCACAGAAGGATTGGGCTACAGCTGTTACCAGCACTATAGCCCCCAATGCACTCATTCGGAGCATGTGCGGTTCAGCATTTGGGATCTCAAGTCAGGCGTCCAACATATAGCAAAGCATGTTCTCTTGACCTGAGTCCTGATGATCCCCTCACTTCTTTTCTTTCCCTAGAATTGGGTTAATAAGTGTATGGGGTGGCTTGAGGACAACCCCAGGGGGCTTGTTCTTCTTCGTATTTGGGTTTCAGGGCTGCAAACTCTTGCCTATTGGAGCCTATAGACCAGGCATGGGCCAAGTTCAGCCCTCCCTCCAGGTGTTTTGGACTCCAATTCCCACCATTCCTAACAGCCTCAGGGTCTGAGGTTTCATCCTCTTGGAACTGGACCCTTCAGTAAATCAAGGGGTCATCTGCATACCCACATTGTGCGAGCTGGAGTCCGAAACACCCCAAGGTAGGACCCAACTTGGTCCAGGCCTTTGTCAGCTTGGAACTGGACATTTCAATCCATCAAGGGGTCATCTGCATACCCACGTTGTGGGAGCCGAAGTCCAAAACACCCCAAGGTAGAACCCAAATTGGTCCAGGCTGTTGTCCTCTTGGAGCTGGACATTTCAATCAATCAAGGGGTCATCTGCATACCCACATTGTGGGAGTTGGAGTCTGAAACACCTGGAGGGAGGGCCCAAGTTGGCTCATGCTTGGTGTAGACAGAAAGGAGGCACAAGACCCTCTTGAGTCAAAAAGTGTTTGATAAACAATGCTCCCTACTCCCGATTGTACTGGATGGGATCGGAGAAGAAAGGGTTTCGCTCCCGGTCTTCATAGGAAGGCAGAAGAGATTTAACCAATGGACTGATTTCAGGGCTTAGGCCGCTCAGTTTCTTTCTGTGATAGGGTCAAGTAGGGTCAAGGGTGACCTCTCCTTGGCTTGACCTTTACAAGACCCCCCTCCCTTCCTTCCTTCCTTCCTTCCTTCCTTCCTTCCTTCCTTCCTTCCTTCCTTCCTTCCTTCCTTCCTTCCTTCCTTCCTTCCTTCCTTCCTTCCTTCCTTCCTTCCTTCCTTCCTTCCTTCCTTCCTTCCTTCCTTGGGGCTAGTAGGTTGTGTTGTTGCTTGCCACTTGTTGTCTTTGCTCGCCGAACACAACAACCAGGGATTGGAGAGACGGCAGTCACAAAGGCCAAAGTTCCAGGTGCTGGTCAAGTCGGTTGGAAGAAGGGGCCGGGCTCTCCAGGCCGCCAGGACAGTGGCCAAAGAGCAGCAGCATCACCACCCACACAATCTCCCAGAGGTCAAGAGGAGCACAGGCGGTCAGTACTGGAAGAGGATGACCTGTCAAGAAGGAAAACAAAGCAAAGCAAGAGAGGAAGTCTGTGCTATCCTTCATCCCTTGCTCAAAACCCACCTTTCCTAAGACTTGGGAAAGAAGTGATGCCAGGACTGTGGGATATATAGAGTGTCCTGGACCTCTCTTTTCTCACAATGGCCAACCGGACACCTCTTCCCACAGCTCAGGTGGGCCCCAGGCCCCTCCTGCCCATGTTCTCCAGGCCCCTGTCTCTACAAATGCTTTGGATCCCATTCTGGGCAGGGCAAAAGCAGGCAGCCAGGGCCTCTGCTTGTGCAAAACAACCATTACCTTCTCCCCCCGGCTGGCGAGGGGTCCTTCCATGTCAGCTTTGAGGTGCACAGGCGGGGCGGCGTAGGGGAGGCGGCAGTGCATTTGTCCACACTGTACCTGGCCTGCAAAGGAGGAGGCAGCGTTAGCCCCAAATCTATCAACTCCGGAGCCTTGGTCGACCACAGGCTGGGTGTGAGCCGACACTGTGATGCGGCAGCTCAAAAAGCCACTGCGAATCTAGACCGCATCCATAGGAGGAGAGTGCCTAGATCAGGCAGAGGGAAACTTGGCCCCTCCAGGTGTTTTGGACTTGGGTCCAATGCTTACTTTCTATGTAGCTGTGGAGGGTGACCATCCTGGCCCTTTCGGGGTTGCTGAAGGGGGAGAAGTGGAGGTCCTCCGGGAGCACCGAGGGCAGGCGGGGCTGGGGCCCTCCCGAGGCCGGCACCGGGTGCTGCGGCGTGTGCTTTTTATGCCGCGCACGGCAGTTCTGAAACCAAACCTGCAAGACAGACGTCCCCACCGCAGTGAAAAAGGGGTCCACTTTATACAAATAAAAGAAAGGAGCGTATGTACAGCCAGTGTTGCCTGGGTTTGCATCCTCTTTCTGGCTCTTTCTTTCCTTCCTCCATTCCCCTCATGCACCTTTTCCCTCTCCTTCCTTCCTTCCTTCCTTCCTTCCTTCCTTCCTTCCTTCCTTCCTTCCTTCCTTCCTTCTTCTTTCCCTCTCTGTCTCTCCTCTTCTCTTCCTTCCTCTCCTGTCTTCCTTCCCTCCATTCATATCCTCTCTTCCTCTCTTTCCTTCTTCCTTCCTGTCTTCCTTTCTTTCCTTCCTTCTTCCTTCCATTCCTTCCTTTTTCTTCCCTTCCCTTCAGCGGGTTCCCTCATACAACCTGCTCCTCTTACTCCCATCTTCTTTCTTTCCCTCTCTCCCTTTCTCCTTCCTTCCTTCCTTCCCTCCCTTCCCTTCTCTCTCCTTCCTTCCTTCCTTCCTTCCTTCCTTCCTTCCTTCCTTCCTTCCTTCCTTCTTCCCTCCCTTCCTTGGTTTCCCTCATACAACTGCTCCTCCTCTCCTTCCTTCTTTCCCTCCCTCCCTCCTGCCTTCCTTCTTTCTTTCCTTTATGCTTGCTTTTCCTCATACAACTCCTCCCTCTCTCCTTCCTTCCTTCCTTCCTTCCTTCCTTCCTTCTTCCTCGGTTTCCCTCATACAACTGCTCCTCCTTCTTTCTTCTCTTCCTTCCCTTCCTTCCTCTTCCTTCCTCCTCTTCCTTCTTTCCCTCCCTCCCCTCCTTCCTTCTTTCTTTCTTCTTTCTTCTCTTTCCTTTATCTTTTTTCTCTTCACCTCTCCTCCCTCCCTCCTTCCTTCCTTCCTTCCTTCCTTCCTTCCTTCCTTGGTTCCCCTCATACAACTCCTCCCTCTCTCCTTCCTTCCTTCCTTCCTTCCTTCCTTCCTTCCTTCCTTCTTCCCTCCCTTCCTTGGTTTCCCTCATACAACTGCTCCTCCTCTCCTTCCTTCTTTCCCTCCCTCCCTCCTGCCTTCCTTCTTTCTTTCCTTTATGCTTGCTTTTCCTCATACAACTCCTCCCTCTCTCCTTCCTTCTCTTCCTTCCTTCCTTCCTTCCTTCCTTCCTTCCTTCTTCTCGGTTTCCCTCATACAACTGCTTCCTCCTTCTTCCTCCTTCTTCCTTTCCTTCCTTCTTCCTTCCTTCTTTCCCCCTCCTTCTTTCTTTCTTTCTTTCTTTCTTTCCTTTATGCTTGCATTTCCTCATACAACTCCTCCCTCTCTCCTTCCTTCCTTCCTTCCTTCCTTCCTTCCTTTCCTTCCCTCCTCTCTCTCTCCTTCCTTCCTTCCTTCCTTCCTTCCTTCCTTCCTTCCTTCCTTCCTTCTTCCCTCCCTTCCTTGGTTTCCCTCATACAACTGCTCCTCCTCTCCTTCCTTCTTTCCCTCCCTCCCTCCTGCCTTCCTTCTTTCTTTCCTTTATGCTTGCTTTTCCTCATACAACTCCTCCCTCTCTCCTTCCTTCCTTCCTTCCTTCCTTCCTTCCTTCCTTCCTTCCTTCCTTCCTTCCTTCCTTGGTTCCCCTCATACAACTCCTCCCTCTCTCCTTCCTTCCTTCCTTCCTTCCTTCCTTCCTTCCTTCCTTCCTTCCTTCTTCCCTCCCTTCCTTGGTTTCCCTCATACAACTGCTCCTCCTCTCCTTCCTTCTTTCCCTCCCTCCCTCCTGCCTTCCTTCTTTCTTTCCTTTATGCTTGCTTTTCCTCATACAACTCCTCCCTCTCTCCTTCCTTCCTTCCTTCCTTCCTTCCTTCCTTCCTTCCTTCCTTCTTCCTTCCTTCCTTCTCCTCTCCTCTCCTCTCTCCTTCCTTCCTTCCCTCCCTCCCTCCCTCCTTGTTTCTTTCTTCCCTTCCTTCCTTGATTTTCCTCATACAACTGCTCCTCCTCTCCTTCCTTCCTTCCTTGCTTTCCCTCATACAACTCCTCCTTCTCCTCCTCCTCCCCTTTCCTTCCTTCCTTGCCCCCCTTATACAACTCTCTCTCCTTCCTCCCTCCCTCGCTTTCCCCATACACCTCCCCCTTTTCTATCCTTCGTCCTCCTCCATCTCTCCTTCTTTTTTCTTCTTCTCTCCCTTCTGTTGTCCTTTCTTCCTTCCCTTCTTTTCTTTTCCTTTTTTCTTTCCCTTCCCTTCCCTCTCTTCACACCTCTTTGCACATATATAAGCGAGCGTATCCATCAGGAGCCAGCTTGGGTCGAGTGCAGGCCTAACTCTCTAGGAAGCCAGGGTTCAAATCCCCGCTCAGCCATGGAAACCCACCATGGAAATGGATGGAAGTCCCCATTGTCTCAGAAGAAGACCCCAGCAAACCTCCTCCAGGCCAAAAGAACCCTACGGAAGAAGTTGCCCTAACCTGGGCTTGATCTGAATGCCCGTTCTGTCAACGTAGCTCCATCCCTCCAACTGTCCCCCTTTGACACCCACCTCTATGAACAAGGGGGAGGTTTTGCAGAAGGGAAGGGAAGGGCTCCTCACCTGAATGACTCTCCTGCTCAGCCCCGTCATGTCCGCCAGCTTCTGCAGGGTCTGTGCGTCCGGGTTGTTGTCCTGAGCGAACTGGGCTTGCATGACCTGGGGGGAGGGCGACAAGTGTGGCCTCAGCAAGGGAGGGCCCCGTCACCAGCCCAAGGGCCACCTGGGCTCCCTCCCACAATAGCGTACCTGCAGCTGCTCCGCTGTGAAGGAGGTCCGGGCCCTTTTGGCCGGCTTGGGTTGGCTGTCCTGCTCAGACGGGACGGCCCCTTCCAAGGTGATGCCGTTCCCTGAAAAAGACGGAAGGAGGAGAGTGTTGCGCCTTTTCACCACAAATGACACACACACAAACCAGGGAATCCAGTAAATAGAAGTTTATTTAAAGATGAGCATATTCACAAAAAGGGAATCAAGGTTCAAAAGGTTATTTCCAAGAGAGTCGAGAGTTCAAAATCCTTTCCAATACAGTCTCCAGAGTCAGTCTGCAAATATATCCATAAGCGAGATAGCATGAATCTAAGGCAGGCAACCTATGCCACACATGAACTAGAAGCAAGAACAAACTTGAATACATGAATTCCAAGAACATAGGACTAAAAATGTGTTCACCTGAAGACAACTTTGCTCTCACAGAGGATTGTACCAGCAGGAACCACTTTAAAAGGCTCTCATCCCTCCCATAACATCATTCCTCACACACCTGCTCTTCCTCTCCTTATCGCTAAGCCTTTGGGAAAAGCGAGTCTGTCTTTGTTGCCCTGTCTCCGAAATTCCAAGCACCTTGACCTAGGTAAACACTCATCTCCTGCATTTCTCTCAGCCAGCACTTCTGGCAGATTCTCATGAGAACTGATCTCGCTTTCTCTGGCCTCGTGGCATGGCCAGGAGGTTCCAAAACAACTCTCTCTTCTGGACTCTCCAAATCTATCCCAGCATCCCCTTCTTCATCTTCTGAGCGCTCAGAATCTGACCAGGCTACAACAGAGAGGGACATGTCTGGGGTCAAAGAGTCTTGGAGTTGGAAGGGCCTCAAGGGTCACCTCGTCCAATTTGAATCCATGGAAGGAAACACAAATTCCCGAAAGGTGCCTGCCCATCCAACATCTGTTTTGAAGCCTCCAAAGATGGGGAGTTCAGTGCCTTCTGAGAAGGTTTGGTTCTCTAGAATTGGAAAGGGGTTCTCAAGAGCCATTTGGTCCAACCTCCTCCTTGTTGGATCATTGGTGGCCAATGACAGATCCACCGAATAGTAGCATTGCCTTGCAGAAGCTTGCAGCGGTTTGCTTTTGCCTGAGCTGGCTGGGATGAGCCCTGTTCTCCTCTCCTGTCCTTTGGAACTCAGTTTGCCACAAAAAGAGGAGGAAGGAGGAAAATGGGAAGAGGCAGAAGGGAAACCAGGTCACTGTAGAACAGGTATGGGCCAAATTGGGCCCTTCCTCCAGGTGTTTTGGACTTCAACTCCCACGATTCCTACCAGCGAATGGGCAGCTCTGGGCACAAGGGAGAATTGCTCCACGGCTGGGCTCTGTTTACAGGCAAGTCTTTGGGACGTGATTATCTTGGCCCAAGTTGAAGGAATTCCACACGCACATCCCTCGACCGCCCTTTTTAATTTTTCTTTCCTTGTTTAACAATCCGGCTCTCGTTGCTGTCGGATGATTAATGAGATTCAGCCTCGGTGCCATCTGTTTATTTTCCCTTCTCTCCGAAAACCCAGCCGAAAGCGCTTTGCGAATCCCCGGAGGAAGCGTCATGCGTCGGACAGACTCGCCGCTGGGCGTTTTTGGTAGAGAAGAGGGGAAACTTCCTCCGCCTTGGCATCCCATGCCAGGACCCAGACCAGGTGCCACTTAGCCTTTGGCCACCCCATGCCCTTTGGGTTGGACTCCGACCCAGAGGAACGGCCAGTGGAGACTCCCTTTCGGCCAGTTGGGGCAGAGAAACATTTCCACGCTGGTTTCCTACGCGGGGCAGCAGATACCAATGACCGGTCCAAGCCGAACTTGAGCCAAGAATGTGATGCGGCAGCTGAAAAGGCCAATGTGATTCTAGTAGGAGGATAGTGTCCAGATTGAGGGGGAAAGTCATAGTCTGCTTGGGTCAGGCCTCTTCACCTGGAATAACAGCCCTGGGTCCAGTTCTGGGCAAAACAATCCAAGGAGGAGATGGACAGGATGGAAAGTATCTAGAGAAGGTCCTCCGCCACCACCATGATCAAAGACCCTTGGTGGTTTCTTCCACCTGTCGGATTCTGGGGCCACCCCGGTTCAAAGCAGGCCTTCTTGGCAGAAAGAGGAAACCACTCGGTCTCCTGTTTTGGGTTGGTGTGCCCACAGGCCAGGCAGGACTCCTTCGAAGGAGCCTCGTGTGCCCAGCGTTCAAGTCGTGCGATCCAGAAAAAGCCAAGAGCGGGGGGCCGTCTGTACAGAGCCTCAGCACTCACCTTAAGCAGGAAAAGGAGGAGGAGAGGAGGAGGAAGAAAAAGAGGAGGAGGAGAGGTGGAAGAATAAGAGGAGGTGGAAAAAGAAAAGCAGAAGAAGAGGAGGAGGAAGAGGAAAGAGGAAGATGAGGAGAAGAAGAGTTAGAAGAAGAGGCGGATGAAAAAGAGGAAGAACAGGAGAAGAGTTAGAGGAGAAGGAGGAAGAGGAGGATCAGGAGAAGAAAAGGAAAAAGAGATAGAAGAAGACTTAGAAGAAGAGTCGGATGAAGAAGAGGAAGAACAGGTGAAGAGTTAGAGGAGAAGGAGGAAGAGGAGGATCAGGAGAAGAAGAGGAAGAAGAGATAGAAAAAGAGGAGGAGAATGAAGAAGAGGAAGAACAGGAGAAGAGCTAGAGGAAGAGGAAGAGATAGAAGAAGAGGAGGATGAAGAAGAGGAAGAACAGAAGAAGAGATAGAAGAAGAGGAGGATAAGAAGAAGAGGAAGAACAGAAGAAGAGATAGAAGAAGAGGCGGATGAAGAAGAGGAAGAACAGGAGAAGAGTTAGAGGAGGAGGAGGAAGAACAGGAGAAGAAGAGGAAGAAGAGATAGAATAAGAGGAGGATGAAGAAGAGGAATAAGAGTTAGAATAAGAGAATATGAGTTAGAAGAAGAGGAGGATGATGATGAAGAAGAACAGGAGAAGAGTTAGAGGAGGAGGAGGAAGAGATAGAAGAAGAGGCACAGATAGAAGAAGAGGAGGGGGATGAAGAAGAAGAGGAAGAACAGGAGAAGAAGAGATTGAAGAAGAGGAGGAGGATGAAGAATTGGAAGAACAGAGAAGAAGAGGCAGATGAAGAAGAGGAAGAACAGGAGAAGAGTTAGAGGAGGAGGAAGAACAGGAGAAGAAGAGGAAGAACAGGAGAAGAAGAGACAGAAGAAGAGGTGGATGAAGAAGAGGAAGAACAGGAGAAGAGTTAAGGAGGAAGAGATGAAGAAGAAGAAGGGAGAAACAGGAGAGAAGAGAAGAAGAAGAGGAGGATGAAGAAGAGTTAGAAGAAGAGGCGGAGGAGAAAGAAGAAGAAGAACAGGAGAAGAGTTAGAGGAGGAGGAGGAAGAGGAAGAACAGGAGAAGAAGAGGAGGAGGATGATGAAGAAGAAGAACAGGAGAAGAGTTAGAGGAGGAGGAAGAACAGGAGAAGAAGAGGAAGAAGATAGAAGAGGAGAAAGAAGAAAAGATGAGGAAGAAGAAGGAACAGGGAGGAAAAACATATTGATACCATGCTTTTCTTTTCCAAAGTGCCTCAAACGAGAGATTCCAGGCCAGGCATGGGTCAACTTGGGCCCTCCCTCCAGGTGTTTTGGACTGCAACTCCCACAATTGTGGGAGTTGCAGTCCAAAACACCTGGAGGGAGGGCCCAAGTTGGCCCATGCCTGATGCAGGGCCACCCAGCCTGAGAGTGACCCCAAACCCGGTTCTGAGCCCCAAACGCCGGGCGCAGAGCTCTCACCACGTGCCCAACCGCCGTCCCCTTCCTCAGCCCACGCCAGCATCTTGTTTTGATTTTGTTTTCATCTCCTCGCTCAAATCTTGTAAACAGAAACGCTGATTATTTTCCTTTTCGGATTCTCCCTCCCTTGGCCTTCTCCCTCGAAATCGTTTCCATCTGCTGCTGCTGCCGACGCCGCACACGAAAAATGGCCTGCCACATGCCTTCCGCTCCCCCCCAAAAAGGAAGGAGGAGAATCAAGCGGCTTCTCAAGACTTGAGCGAAGTTTTCTCTCTCGGAAACGGCGGAGACGGAGGCCAGAAAAGGCGCAGAACCCGGCGTGCCGGCCAAGGCGTCCCAACCAGAGCCGTGTCGGAAGGAACTCGGAAATCGACTCGGAAATCGACTCGGAAATTGGATGTACCATTCGTCAACTCGGGCTCGGCTTTGGCCCGGGCCAGACCCACATACAGACATAAGACTCCTGAGTTAGCATCCCGTAAACAAGGCAAGGTTGGAAGGAGCGCCTGAAAGGTTGGAAATGTTACATGGCGGGAGCCTAGACATACCAGGCTCCCGTCGGCCCTTTGTGGCCCGGGATTTATAGTCTTGCCCCTCTGTTGTGCTTTCCTTCCCTCTTGCCATCCCCATACACATGTCACTTTTCTTTCCCTGTGACATCTCAGATGGCCACTTCACCCTATCAAGTCGGTCCTTCGCCTAGCAAGTGCCGCCCCAGTGACATCACCGAGGGCCACTTCATCCTATCAAGTCAGTCCGTCTAGCAACAGTCGCCCCAATGACATCACAGGGGGCCACTTCACCCTATCAAGTCAGTCCGTCTAGCAACAGTCGCCCCAATGACATCACAGATGGCCACTTCCCCCTATCAAGTCGGTCCGTCTAGCAACAGTCGCCCCAGTGACATCACCGAGGGCCACTTCACCCTATCAAGTCAGTCCGTCTAGCAACAGTCGCCCAGTGACATCACCGAGGGCCACTTCACCCTATCAAGTCAGTCGGTCTAGCAACAGTCGCCCCAGTGACATCACAGGGGGCCACTTCCCCCTATCAAGTCGGTCCGTCTAGCAACAATTGCCACAGTGACATCACCGAGGGCCACTTCACGCTATCAAGTCGGTCCGTCTAGCAACAGTCGCCCCAGTGACATCACCGAGGGCCACTTCACCCTATCAAGTCAGTCCGTCTAGCAACAGTCGCCCCAATGACATCACAGGGCCACTTCCCCCTATCAAGTCAGTCCGTCTAGCAACAGTCGCCCCAGTGACATCACAGGGGGCCACTTCCCCCTATCAAGTCGGTCCGTCTAGCAACAGTCGCCCCAGTGACATCACAGAGGGCCACTTCACCCTATCAAGTCAGTCCATCTAGCAACAGTCGCCCCAATGACATCACAGGGGGCCACTTCCCCCTATCAAGTCAGTCCGTCTAGCAACAGTCGCCCCAGTGACATCACAGGGGGCCACTTCCCCCTATCAAGTCGGTCCGTCTAGCAACAGTCGCCCCAGTGACATCACCGAGGGCCACTTCACCCTATCAAGTCAGTCCGTCTAACAACAGTCGCCCCAATGACATCACAGGGGGCCACTTCCCCCTATCAAGTCAGTCCGTCTAGCAACAGTCGCCCCAGTGACATCACAGGGGGCCACTTCCCCCTATCAAGTCGGTCCGTCTAGCAACAGTCGCCCCAGTGACATCACAGGGGGCCACTTCCCCCTATCAAGTCAGTCCGTCTAGCAACAGTCGCCCCAGTGACATCACCGAGGGCCACTTCACCCTATCAAGTCAGTCCGTCTAGCAACAGTCGCCCCAATGACATCACCGAGGGCCACTTCCCCCTATCAAGTCAGTCCGTCTAGCAACAGTCGCCCCAGTGACATCACAGGGGGCCACTTCCCCCTATCAAGTCAGTCCGTCTAGCAACAGTCGCCCCAGTGACATCACAGGGGGCCACTTCCCCCTATCAAGTCGGTCCGTCTAGCAACAGTCGCCCCAGTGACATCACCGAGGGCCACTTCACCCTATCAAGTCAGTCCGTCTAGCAACAGTCGCCCCAATGACATCACAGGGGGCCACTTCCCCCTATCAAGTCAGTCCGTCTAGCAACAGTCGCCCCAGTGACATCACAGGGGGCCACTTCCCCCTATCAAGTCGGTCCGTCTAGCAACAGTCGCCCCAATGACATCACCGAGGGCCACTTCCCCTATCAAGTCAGTCCGTCTAGCAACAGTCGCCCCAGTGACATCACAGGGGGCCACTTCCCCCTATCAAGTCGGTCCGTCTAGCAACAATTGCCACAGTGACATCACCGAGGGCCACTTCACGCTATCAAGTCAGTCCGTCTAGCAACAGTCGCCCCAATGACATCACAGGGGGCCACTTCCCCCTATCAAGTCGGTCCGTCTAGCAACAGTCGCCCCAGTGACATCACCGAGGGCCACTTCACCCTATCAAGTCAGTCCGTCTAGCAACAGTCGCCCCAATGACATCACCGAGGGCCACTTCACCCTATCAAGTCAGTCCGTCTAACAACAGTCGCCCCAGTGACATCACAGGGGGCCACTTCCCCCTATCAAGTCGGTCCGTCTAGCAACAGTCGCCCCAGTGACATCACCGAGGGCCACTTCACCCTATCAAGTCAGTCCGTCTAGCAACAGTCGCCCCAATGACATCACCGAGGGCCACTTCACCCTATCAAGTCAGTCCGTCTAGCAACAGTCGCCCCAGTGACATCACAGGGGGCCACTTCCCCCTATCAAGTCAGTCCGTCTAGCAACAGTCGCCCCAGTGACATCACAGGGGGCCACTTCCCCCTATCAAGTCGGTCCGTCTAGCAACAGTCGCCCCAATGACATCACCGAGGGCCACTTCACCCTATCAAGTCAGTCCGTCTAACAACAGTCGCCCCAATGACATCACAGGGGGCCACTTCCCCCTATCAAGTCGGTCCGTCTAGCAACAATTGCCCCAGTGACATCACAGAGGGCCACTTCACCCTATCAAGTCGGTCCGTCTAGCAACAGTCGCCCCAGTGACATCACCGAGGGCCACTTCACCCTATCAAGTCAGTCGGTCTAGCAACAGTCGCCCCAGTGACATCACAGGGGGCCACTTCCCCCTATCAAGTCGGTCCGTCTAGCAACAATTGCCACAGTGACATCACCGAGGGCCACTTCACGCTATCAAGTCAGTCCGTCTAGCAACAGTCACCCCAATGACATCACAGGGGGCCGCTTCCACCTATCAAGTCAGTCCGTCTAGCAACAGTCGCCCCAGTGACATCACAGAGGACCACTTCACCCTATCAAGTCAGTCCGTCTAGCAACAGTCGCCCCAGTGACATCACCGAGGGCCACTTCACCCTATCAAGTCAGTCCGTCTAACAACAGTCGCCCCAATGACATCACAGGGGGCCACTTCCCCCTATCAAGTCGGTCCGTCTAGCAACAGTCGCCCCAGTGACATCACAGGGGGCCACTTCCCCCTATCAAGTCAGTCCGTCTAGCAACAGTCGCCCCAGTGACATCACAGGGGGCCACTTCCCCCTATCAAGTCGGTCCGTCTAGCAACAGTCACCCCAGTGACATCACCGAGGGCCACTTCACCCTATCAAGTCAGTCCGTCTAGCAACAGTCGCCCCAATGACATCACCGAGGGCCACTTCCCCCTATCAAGTCAGTCCGTCTAGCAACAGTCGCCCCAGTGACATCACAGGGGGCCACTTCCCCCTATCAAGTCGGTCCGTCTAGCAACAGTCGCCCCAGTGACATCACCGAGGGCCACTTCACCCTATCAAGTCGGTCCGTCTAGCAACAGTCGCCCCAGTGACATCACAGAGGGCCACTTCACCCTATCAAGTCAGTCCGTCTAGCAACAGTCGCCCCAATGACATCACCGAGGGCCACTTCACCCTATCAAGTCAGTCCGTCTAGCAACAGTCGCCCCAGTGACATCACAGGGGGCCACTTCCCCCTATCAAGTCGGTCCGTCTAGCAACAGTCGCCCCAGTGACATCACCGAGGGCCACTTCACCCTATCAAGTCAGTCCGTCTAGCAACAGTCGCCCCAATGACATCACCGAGGGCCACTTCCCCCTATCAAGTCAGTCCGTCTAGCAACAGTCGCCCCAGTGACATCACAGGGGGCCACTTCCCCCTATCAAGTCGGTCCGTCTAGCAACAGTCGCCCCAGTGACATCACAGGGGGCCACTTCCCCCTATCAAGTCAGTCCGTCTAGCAACAGTCGCCCCAGTGACATCACAGGGGGCCACTTCCCCCTATCAAGTCGGTCCGTCTAGCAACAGTCGCCCCAGTGACATCACCGAGGGCCACTTCACCCTATCAAGTCAGTCCGTCTAGCAACAATCGCCCCAATGACATCACAGGGGGCCACTTCCCCCTATCAAGTCAGTCCGTCTAGCAACAGTCGCCCCAGTGACATCACCGAGGGCCACTTCACCCTATCAAGTCAGTCCGTCTAGCAACAGTCGCCCCAATGACATCACAGGGGGCCACTTCCCCCTATCAAGTCAGTCCGTCTAGCAACAGTCGCCCCAGTGACATCACAGGGGGCCACTTCCCCCTATCAAGTCGGTCCGTCTAGCAACAGTCGCCCCAGTGACATCACCGAGGGCCACTTCACCCTATCAAGTCAGTCCGTCTAGCAACAGTCGCCCCAGTGACATCACAGGGGGCCACTTCCCCCTATCAAGTCGGTCCGTCTAGCAACAGTCGCCCCAGTGACATCACCGAGGGCCACTTCACCCTATCAAGTCAGTCCGTCTAGCAACAGTCGCCCCAGTGACATCACAGGGGGCCACTTCCCCCTATCAAGTCGGTCCGTCTAGCAACAGTCGCCCCAGTGACATCACCGAGGGCCACTTCACCCTATCAAGTCAGTCCGTCTAGCAACAGTCGCCCCAATGACATCACCGAGGGCCACTTCCCCCTATCAAGTCAGTCCGTCTAACAACAGTCGCCCCAGTGACATCACAGGGGGCGACTTCCCCCTATCAAGTCGGTCCGTCTAGCAACAATCGCCCCAGTGACATCACCGAGGGCCACTTCACCCTATCAAGTCAGTCCGTCTAGCAACAATCGCCCCAATGACATCACAGGGGGCCACTTCCCCCTATCAAGTCAGTCCGTCTAGCAACAGTCGCCCCAGTGACATCACAGGGGGCCACTTCCCCCTATCAAGTCGGTCCGTCTAGCAACAGTCGCCCCAGTGACATCACAGGGGGCCACTTCACCCTATCAAGTCAGTCCGTCTAGCAACAGTCGCCCCAGTGACATCACAGGGGGCCACTTCCCCCTATCAAGTCGGTCCGTCTAGCAACAGTCGCCCCAGTGACATCACCGAGGGCCACTTCACCCTATCAAGTCAGTCCGTCTAGCAACAGTCGCCCCAATGACATCACAGGGGGCCACTTCCCCCTATCAAGTCGGTCCGTCTAGCAACAGTCGCCCCAGTGACATCACTGAGGGCCACTTCACCCTATCAAGTCAGTCCGTCTAGCAACAGTCGCCCCAATGACATCACCGAGGGCCACTTCCCCCTATCAAGTCAGTCCGTCTAACAACAGTCGCCCCAGTGACATCACAGGGGGCGACTTCCCCCTATCAAGTCGGTCCGTCTAGCAACAATCGCCCCAGTGACATCACCGAGGGCCACTTCACCCTATCAAGTCAGTCCGTCTAGCAACAATCGCCCCAATGACATCACAGGGGGCCACTTCCCCCTATCAAGTCAGTCCGTCTAGCAACAGTCGCCCCAATGACATCACAGGGGGCCACTTCCCCCTATCAAGTCAGTCCGTCTAGCAACAGTCGCCCCAGTGACATCACAGGGGGCCACTTCCCCCTATCAAGTCGGTCCGTCTAGCAACAGTCGCCCCAGTGACATCACCGAGGGCCACTTCACCCTATCAAGTCAGTCCGTCTAACAACAGTCGCCCCAATGACATCACAGGGGGCCACTCCCCCTATCAAGTCAGTCCGTCTAGCAACAGTCGCCCAGTGACATCACCGAGGGCCACTTCACCCTATCAAGTCAGTCGGTCTAGCAACAGTCGCCCCAGTGACATCACAGGGGGCCACTTCCCCCTATCAAGTCGGTCCGTCTAGCAACAGTCGCCCCAGTGACATCACAGGGGGCCACTTCCCCCTATCAAGTCGGTCCGTCTAGCAACAGTCGCCCCAGTGACATCACCGAGGGCCACTTCACCCTATCAAGTCAGTCCGTCTAACAACAGTCGCCCCAATGACATCACAGGGGGCCACTTCCCCCTATCAAGTCGGTCCGTCTAGCAACAGTCGCCCCAGTGACATCACAGGGGGCCACTTCCCCCTATCAAGTCAGTCCGTCTAGCAACAGTCGCCCCAGTGACATCACCGAGGGCCACTTCACCCTATCAAGTCAGTCCGTCTAGCAACAGTCGCCCCAATGACATCACCGAGGGCCACTTCACCCTATCAAGTCAGTCCGTCTAACAACAGTCGCCCCAGTGACATCACAGGGGGCCACTTCCCCCTATCAAGTCGGTCCGTCTAGCAACAATCGCCCCAGTGACATCACAGAGGGCCACTTCACCCTATCAAGTCATTCCGTCTAGCAACAGTCGCCCCAGTGACATCACCGAGGGCCACTTCACCCTATCAAGTCGGTCCGTCTAGGAACAATCGCCCCAGTGACATCACAGAGGGCCACTTCACCCTATCAAGTCAGTCCATCTAGCAACAGTCACCCCAATGACATCACCGAGGGCCACTTCACCCTATCAAGTCAGTCCTTTGCATAGCATGTGCTGCCCCAATGATATCAGAGAGGGCCACTTCACCCTATCAAGTCAGTCATTCGTCTAGCAACTGCCACCCCAATGACATCAGAGAGGGCCACTTCACCCTATCCAGTCCTTCGCCTAGCAAAAGCCAGCCCAGTGGCATCACACAGGGCCACTTCACCCAGCGACAGCCAATCTGGGAACACTAGAGAGGGCCACTTCACCCTAGCAGCAGCCTTAGTGGTACAAATGGACATGCATACGTACATACTTTGAGATATATATATAGTTTCCCCCAATATAGTTTCCTCAACAAGTCCTGCCAAGTTCAGCAGATAGTCCAATTTGTTAATTCCAAACCATCGTAACAGGCGTACAAATCCCAAAAACATGTCAAGTGGTACAGATCGGATATGCATATAATCGGATGTACGTATGATCGGATACAGGTAGAGCTGCGGCCAAGGCTGTCCCCCCAGAGAGGAGGGGCAACCCGGGGGAACCACGTACCGTTCTCGGCGGCGCGCTTGAGGTTCTCGATCATGGTGTCGTAGTGGATGCGGCAGAGGACCTTCTCCTCGACTAGGCCAAACTCCTCTCCGGTGGACAGCTGCCTCTTGCAGGAGAAGCAGGCAAAGCAGGCCAAGTGGTACGCGTTGCCCCGCGCCCGCCGCACCCAGTCGCTCGCAAAGATCTGCCTCCCGCACCGCGCACATTTGGTCCCAAAACGGCTGCGGAAAGAGAGGGAGAGAGAGAGAAAGGAGGGGAATAGGTCAAGCCTGGCCTCGGAGGGGGGGGACCCCAAAGACCATCCAGCCCAACCCCCTACCACCAAGCAGGAATTGACCGACTGATTGAATCATTGCATTCTAGAGTGTGACGGGACCATCCATCCATTCATCCATCCTTCCATAAGTTGGAAATGACTTGAAGGCACAACACTATCATCTATCTATATCTTTCTGTCTATCTCTATCCATCCATCCATCTACCTGCCTTTCTGTTAGAAATGACTTGAAGGTACAGCTGTATCATCTATCCATCATCTCATCTATCTATCTATCTATCTATCTATCTATCTATCTATCTATCTATCTATCTATCTATCTATCCATCCATCCATCCATCCATCCATCCATCCATCCATCCATCCATTTTCCTGTCTGTCAGTTGGTAGATCAATCTATCAATTAAACTATCTATCTATCCAACCATCCATTCATCCATCTATTCTTCCAACTATCTATCGATCGATCGATCGAGCTATCTATCTATCCATCCACCCATTCATTCACCTATTTTCCTATCTATCTGTCTGTCCGTCTATCTATCAAATTATCTA
>NW_026844589.1:34468079-34503322 GCF_025583915.1 Anolis sagrei ordinatus
CTGCATTCAGTGCTCAGTGCAGACTCCTTCATCCTCTCCGGTGGAGGCTGGAGGGGATTCTTGGATCTCCAGAATGCAGGGCGTGCAGCGCGGGTGGCGGGGAAGGGGGCAACTGCAGAAACACACGTGTCGGCGGACACGTGTCAAGCATCTCGTGGGAACGCGCCTCATGGGGGGGTCGACTTAAAATTCTTTTTATCCTCCACCCTCCCGCATTTAACCCGCGTTTATGGGCGCGGGTTAAATTAAGCTGATGCCTGACACGCGTGTTTTCTGCACCTGGAACGTGGGAACCGGGACATAATACGAACTCATTGCCTCCCAAAGAAATAAATGTCTCGCTTGTAGTTTTTTAATGGGGAAGGGTTGCAATTGCATTGCGCTGCATTGCAAAATCCACTTTCCCATTAAACAAAACCCTTTCCCATTAAACAAAATGCAACTGCAAAATGCAATGCAACTGAAAATGCAATGCAATTGCAAACCTTTCCCATTAAGCAAAATGCAGTGCAATGCAACTGAAAAATGCAATGCAACTGCAAAATGCAATGCAATTGCAACCCTTTCCCATTAAAACAAAATGCAATGCAATGCAATTGTAAAAATGCAATGCAATTGCAAAAATACAATGCAACTGCAAAATGCAATGCAATTGCAACCCTTTCCCATTAAAACAAAATGCAATGCAGTTGCAAAATGCAATGCAACTGCAAAATGCAATGCAATTGCAACCCTTTCCCATTAAACAAAATACAATGCAACTGAAAATGAAATGCAATTGCAACCCTTTCCCGTTAAAAAAACAACATGCAATGCAATTGCAAGGGGGATCAGCCAGCCTTTGCCTGTTGTTGTTCTTCTTGTTGTTGTTGCATCCAAAGCAATGCTAATACTGTCCCCAGAAGCCCCTTCCCCTTTTCTAAGCCATGCAAAGGGCTCCCTTTTGTGGCTCCAATCCGCATTATGTTTATGCCTCTTGAAAGAAACAAACCCTTTTTGTCCCGCTTTGGTCCCGGGATTGGGACTCACCTGGAATCCTCATCCTTCTCTTCCCCCTTTCAATAATCACCCCCAATTAATCGAAAATGCAGGAGAGACTGCCCTAGACCCAGAGCTAATAGTCTCATTTAGGAAGAAGGAAGGGGACAGGATGCCAAACACACTGATCATATTAGTAATAATAATAATAATAATAATAATAATAATAATAATAATAATAATAACAACAACAGTAATAGTAATAATAATAATATACTAATAATTATTAGTATATTATTATTATTATTACTATTACTATTATAATAATAGGAAGGACAGAATGTAAATCACACTAATAATATTCATAATAATATTATATCAATATTTTATTATATAATAATGACAGAATGTAAATCACACTAATAATATTATCCATAATGATAATAATAATATAATATTAATATTTCATTATTCTATCATTTTATAATACTACTAAAATAATAATTGGAAGGACAGAATGTAAATCATACCAATAATATTAATCATAATAATATTATCAATATTATATTATTATATAATACTACTCAAATAATAATTGGAAAGACAGAATGTAAATCACACTAATAATATTAATCATAATAATATAATATAAATATTTCATTATTACATCATATTATAATACTACTAAAATAATAATTGGAAGGGCAGAATGTAAATTACACTAATAATATTATTCACAATAATATTGAGATACAGCGGTATATAAACAAAGTAAATAAATAAATAAATAATATTTCATTATTATTATATAATATTATAATTCTACTACTAATAATAATCGGAAGGACAGGATGTAAATCACACTAATAATATTATTCATAATTATATTATAATATCCATATTTCATTATTATTATATAATATTATAATACTAATAATAATAATCGGAAGCACAGGATGTAAATCACACTAATAATATTATTCATAATTATATTATCAATATTATATTATTATATAATATAATACTACTCAAATAATAATTGGAAAGACAAAAGGTAAATCACACTAATTCTATTATTTGTAATTATATCATAATATCCATATTTCATTATTATTATATAATATTATACTAATAATAATTGGAAGATCAGGAGGTAAATAATTATAATGATACCTATAATAAAGCCACGTACTAGTATTCCCATTATTATTATTAATAATAATCCATTATTATTATTATTATTAATAGTAATAATAATAATAATAATTAGAAGGACCGATTGTGAATATTATAATTATTATTAATAATAATTAGAGGGTCCAATTGTGAATAATGTCAGTAATATCTATCATATGAGTATGATATATGATTTGTAAGAATAATATTTGTAATAGCAATAATAATAATAATAATAGTAATAATAATAATAATAATATACTATCAGTACTGCTAAGATTGATAATTGGAAGGACGGAAAAAATATTTATGGTAATAATTTAATGTATTACTACTACGGTTAAGGATGGGAAGGGCAGAATGCAAATAAATAAGTAATGGTAACAATGTACTACTAATAATTGTGATGGCAGAATAAGAATACATTATTATTATTATTATTATTATTATTATTATTATTATTATTATTATTGTGGGGGCAGAATGCAAATAATAATATAATGTACTACTACTCGTAATAATTGTGAGGGCAGAATGCAAATAAATATAACATACTACATAAATATAACATACATAACATAAATAAATATAACATACTACTAATACTAATTGTGAAGGCTGAATGGAAATATTAATATCATGTATACTATTAATCATAATAATAATTGCGAGGGCAGAATGCTAATTATAATAATATAATGTACTAGTAATAATATTTATTACAAGGACAGAATGCAAATAAATATAATGTACTACTACTAATACTAATAATAACATAACGGTGAGGGCAGAATGCAAATAATAATAATAATAATAATAATAATAATAATAATAATAATAATAATAATAATATAACCTACTACTACTAATAAATGTGATGGCAGAATGCAAATAAAATTATATAATGTACTAATAATAATAATAATGGTGAGGGCAGAATGCAAATGATAATAATAATAATAATAATAATAATAATAATAATAATAATAATAATAATAATATCAGTAATAATTATTATCATTGGGATGGCAGAGTGCAAATAATAATACTATAACAGAAAAATAATATTCATTGCGGGGGAAGAATGCTAATAATGTTAATAATATAATGTACTACTACTACTTATTATTAATATTATTATTATTGGGATGGCAGAATGCACATAATAATAATATAACATAATAATATTCATTGTGGAGGTGGAATGCAAATAATAATATTAATATTATCATATACTACTAATAATAACAATAATAATGGGATGGCGGAATGCAACTAATAATAATAATAATAATGGGGAGGGCAGAATGCAAATATTAATAATATAATGTACTACTACTTATTCTTATTATTAATATTATTATTGGGATGGCAGAATGCACATAATAACAATATAACATAATAATATTCATTGTGGAGGCAGAATGCAAATAATAATATTAATATCGTATACTAATAATAATAACAATAATAATTGGGATGGCAGAATGCAAATATTAATAATATAATGTACTACTTATTATTAATATTAATATTAAGATGGCAGCATGCAAATAATAATATTAATATCATATACTAATAATAATAACAATAATGATTGGGATGGCAGAATGCAAATATTAATAATATAATGTACTACTTATTATTAATATTAATATTAAGATGGCAGCATGCAAATAATAATATTAATATCATATACTAATAATAATAACAATAATGATTGGGATGGCAGAATGCAAATATTAATAATATAATGTACTACTTATTATTAATATTAAGATGGCAGCATGCAAATAATAATATTAATATCATATACTAATAATAATAACAATAATAATTGGGATGGCAGAATGCAAATAGTAATATAATAATAATAATAATAAATAATAATAATGGCAATAATAATAATAATGGGGAGGGCAGAATGCAAATATTAATAATATAATGTAATAATAATAATGATAATAATAATAACTGGGATGGCAGAATGCAAACAGTAACAATATAATGTACTAATGATAATGTTAATGGTGAGGGCAGAGGTGAGAAAAGCGGTATTTAAATACTGTAAATAAATAAATAAATAAATACTAATAGTAATCAATACCTGAAATAGTCGACTTTGCAGAAGATCTCCTTGTTCTTGACGTAGCAGCTGCTCTGCTGCCGGAGGGAAGCCCGGCACACCGAGCAGGCCAGGCAGCCCAGGTGCCAAGGAAGGTTGTTCACCTGGAAAGAAGGAAAGAAGGAAAGAAAGAAAGAGCGAAAGAAAGAGAGAGAGGAAGGAAAGTGTCAGGCCGGGGAAGGCGGCAACCTTCCTTCTTTCCCCTTGGCTTTGCTTGCTTCCCTTCTCTCTCTTCCCAGCTTTCTCTTCCTCCTTTCCCTTTCCCACTTTCTTTGCTCTTCCCCTTCTCTCTTTCCATTTGTCCCATCTACTTCCCCTCTTTTCTTCCTTCCACTCTTTCTCTCCCCGACTTTCCCTTTCCCCTCTTTTCCTCTTTCCCTTTCATTTAATCCTGTCTCCTTCCTTCCTTCCTCCCTTTCTCTTCCCAACTTTCATTTAGCCTCTTTCCTCTTGATTTCCCTTCTTTTCCTTTCCATTGGTCCTTTCTTTTTTTCTTTCTTTCTTTCTTTCTTTCTTTCTTTCTTTCTTTCTTTCTTTCTTTCTTTCCGCTTTTCCTCTTTTTCTTCTTCTTTGCATTTTCAATTCCTCCCTTTTCTTTTCTTGTCTTCCTCTTTCTTTCTTTCTTTCTTTCTTTCTTTCTTTCTTTCCTTCTTTCCCCTTTCTCCCTTTACAAGCTTTACCTCTTTTTCTTCTTCTTTGCATTTTCCATTCCTCCCTTTTCTTTTCTTGTGTTCCTTTCTTCCCTTTTCTTTCTTTCTTTCTTTCTTTCTTTCTTTCTTTCTTTCTTTCTTTCTTTCTTTCTTTCCTTCTTTCCCCTTTCTCCCTTCATAAGCTTTATCTCTTTCCTTCTCTCCTTCCTTCCTTTTCTTCCTTTTCTTTTCTCCCTTTCTTCCTTCCTTCCCTTCCTTCCTTCCTTCCTTCCTTCCTTCCTTCCTTCCTTCTCTCCTTCCCTCTCTTATTTCCTTCCTTCCTCCTTCCTTCCTTCCTTCCTTCCTTCCTTCCTTCCTTCCTTCCTCTTCTCTTTTTCCCCTTCTCTCCCCCATCTTTTCTTTCCCTCTTTCTCTTCTTTCTTTCTCTCCTTCCTTACCTCCCTCTTCCTTCCTTCCTTTCCCTTCCCGACTTTTCCTTCCCCTCTTTCCCTTCCCTTCTGTCTCTCTCCACTTATCCACACTTCTTTCCCCTTTGCCTGCTTTCTTTCTCTCTCTCTCTCTCTCTCTCCCCCTTCTCTTACTACTATTCCCTTTCCATTTTTCCTTCTCTCCTTTCTCTTCCTATCTTTCTCTTTATAACATCCTTCCTTCCTTTAGCTCCTTCCTTCCTTTTTCTCTTTCCTCTTACTACCCTCCCTTTCCCTCCCTCTTCTTTTCCTTCCTTCTCTTCTCTTCCTTCCCCTTCCCCTTCCTTCCTTCATTCCTTCCTTCTTCTTTCTTCCCTTCCCCTTTCCTTCCTCTTTTCCTTCTCTTCTCTTCCTTCCCTCCCTTCTTCTTTTTTCTCCTCTTTCCTTCTTCTTTCCTTTTTCTTTCTTTCTCTCCTCCTTTCTCCCCTTCTTTTCTCTTCTCCTCCCTCCCTTTCTCCTTCTTTCTTCCTCCTTTCTTCATTCCTTTCTCCCTTTCCTTTCTTATCCTTCCTTCTTCTTTCTTTCTTCCTTCTCCTTTCCCTTCCTTCTCTTTCTACATTTCCCTTCCTACCTTCCCTTTCTTTCTTTCTCCCTTTCCTTTTCTTTCTACATTTCCCTTCCTACCTTCCCCTTCCTTCTTTCTTTCCTTCTTTCTTCCTTCCATCTTCCTTTCCTTCTTTCCTTCCTTCCTTCTTCTTTCTCCCCTTCTCTTTCTACCTTTCCTTTTCTACCTTCCCCTTCTTTCCATCTTTCCTTCCTTGCTTGCTTCTTTTCTTCCCTTCCTTCTTTCTTTCTTCCATCTTCCTTTCCTTCTTTCCTTCCTTCTTCTTTCTCCCCTTCTCTTTCTCCCTTTCCTTTTCTACCTTTCTGCTTCCTTCCCTCCCTTCCTCCCTTCCTTCTTTCCTCACCTTGAGCAGGTACCTGTCCAGGATCTCCCTTCCGCAACTGGCGCAGAGCTGCTGTTTGGGGGTGGGCAGTGGCGGCGGAAGGGTCTCCCTCGAGGAGGAAGAGGAAGCGGAAGAGGAAGCGGAAGCTCCGGAGGGGGGCCCAGGGGAAGTGGGGGCGGCAGGGGCGGAGGGGGGCGGCGAGGGGGAGGCCGGGCTGCTGGCCGCCGAGGGGGGCTCCTCTTCCTCCTCCAGGACCCCCCGGTGTGCCTAAAGAAGAAGGGAGGAAGGAAGGAAGGAAAGAAAGAGAAAGAGAGAAAGAAAGAGAGAGAGAGAAAGTCAAGGGGGGAACAGGACCCCAACATAGGACCCCCACCACCCCTTTCCAGCCCCTCCAAAGCTCACCATCAGGGAAGCGGGGAGAGAAGAGGGTCCTTTGACTGAGAATGAGGTAGAGAGAAAGAAGAAGAGGAGGAGGAGAAAAAGGTAGAATGGGAGAAAGAAAGAGAGGGGGAGGGCTCTTTTGGGGAGGGATGCGCAAATGGAGAGCTGTCAATCACCTTCATCCCTCCCTCCCCCCCCCAATAAAATGACCCATTAACTCATCCTCCTGTTTTTATTGATAGAGAGAAAGAGAGGAAGAGAAGAGGAGGAGGGGAGGAGAAAAGAAGAAGAGAGAAGGAAGGGAAGAGAGAGGGAGGAGAAAGGGAAGGAAGGGAGAGGGAAGAGAAAGAAAGTAAGAGAAGGGGAGAAGAAGGAAGGGAGGGAGGGATGAAGGAGGGGAAGGAAGGAAAGGAGAAGGAGAGGGAAGGAGGAAGGAAGGAAGGAAGGAAGGAAGGTAGGAAAGGAAGGAAGGAAGGAAGGAAGGAAAGAGGGAAAGAAGGAAAGGAAGGAGAGAAAGAAGGAAGGAGGAAGAAGGAAAGGGAAAGAAGAGGAGAGAAGAGAAGGAAGGAAGAGAGGAGGAGGAAGGAGGAAGGAAGGAAGAGGAAGGAAGGAAGGAAGGAAGGAAGGAAGAAGGGGAAGGAGGAAAGGAAGGAGGAGAGAAAGAAGGAAGGAAGCAAAGAGGGAAAGAAAGAAAAAGAAAAAAAGAAAAGAAAGAAAGAAAGAAAGAAAGAAAGAAAGAAAGAAAGAAAGAAAGACTAAAGGCAGGCAAAGGAAAAAGTGCACAAGTGGATAGCGAGAGAAGGGAAGGGAACGAGGGAAAGGAAAAGTCAGGAAGGGAGAGGAAGAGGGAAGAAAGCAAGGGAAGGTAGAAAGGAAAAGGGAAGAAGGAAAGGGAGAGGGAAAGACAGAAAGCTAGTAAGAGAAGGGGAGAAGGAAGGAAGGAAGGAAGGAAGGAAGGAAGGAAGGAAGGAAGGAAGGAAGGAAGGAAGGAAGGAAGGAAAAGAAAGGGAGAAAGAGGAAGAAAGGGAAAAGAAAAGGAAAGGGAATGGAGAAGGGAGGGGAAAGAGGGAAAGGAAAAGTCGGGAAGGGAAAGGAAGAAAGAGAAAGAAAGAGGGAGGGAAGGAAGGAAAAAGTAGAAAAGGAAAAATAGAAAAAGAGGAGAAGAAGAAAAGGGAAGGGAAAGAGGGAAAGGAAAAGTTGGGGAGGGAAAGGAAGAAAGAAAGAGAAAGAAAGAAAGAAAGAAAGAAAGAAAGAAAGAAAGAAAGAAAGAAAGAGGGAAGGAGGAAAGGAAGGGAAAGGTAGAAAGGGAAAATATAAAAAAGGAGAAGGAGAAAAGGGGAAGGGAAGAGGGAAAGATGGAGTGGGTAAGTTAGTAAGCGAAGGAGAGAAAGAAAGATTGAAAACAGGCTAAGGGAAAAAAAGAGCGGACAAATGAATAGCGACAGAAGGGAAGGGAAAGGGGAAGGAAAAGTCGGGAAGGGTGAGGAAGAGGGAAGGAAGGAAGGGTAGAAAGAGAAAAGGAAGATAGGAGGAAAGTGAAGGTGAGAGGGGAAGATGAAGTAGGTAAGTTAATAAGCGAAGGGGAGAAAGAAAGAAAGAAAAGAAAGAAAGGAGGAAAGAAAGAAGGAGGGAAGGAGAGAAGGAAGGAAAGACTGAAAGTAGGCAAAGTGAAAAGAAGAGTGGACAAATGAATAGCGACAGAAAGAAAGGGAAAGGGGGGAAAGGAAAGTCGGGAAAGGAAGAAAGAGAAAGAAAGGAAGGAAGGGAAGGAAGGAAAGATAGAAAGGAAAGGGTAGAAAGAGAAAGGGAAGATGGGGAAAAAGGGGAGAGGGGAAGTTGGTAAGTTAGTAAGAAAAGGAAAGAAAGAAAGGGAAAGAAAGAAAGAAATAAGAAAGCAAGCAAGCAAAGGAGGGGAAAAGACTAGACAAAAAGAGGAAGAGGAGAAAAAAGGCAGAATGAGAGAAAGGAAGAAGGGAAGGAAGGAAGGAAGAGAAAGAAAGCAAGAAAGCAAAGGAGGGAAAAGGCTAGATAAAAAGAAGAAGAGGAGAAAAAGGTAGAATGAGGGGAAGGAAGGAAGGGAAGAAAGGAAGAGAAAGAAAGGAAAGGAAAGGAGGGGAAAAGAATAGACAAAAAGAGGAAGAGGAGAAAAAGGCAGAATGAGAGAAAGGAAGGAAGGGAAGAAAGGAAGGAAGGAAGGAAGGAAGGAAGAGAAAGAAAGCAAGAAAGCAAAGGAGGGAAAAGGCTAGATAAAAAGAGGAAGAGGAGAAAAAGGTAGAATGAGGGGAAGGAAGGAAGGGAAGAAAGGAAGAGAAAGAAAGGAAAGGAGGGGAAAAGAATAGACAAAAAGAGGAAGAGGAGAAAAAGGCAGAATGAGAGAAAGGAAGGAAGGAAAGAAAGCAAAGGGGGGGAGACAAAAAGAGGAAGAGGAGAAAAAGGAGGAAGGAAGGAAGGAAGGGAAGAAAGAAAGAAAGAAAGAAAGAAAGAAAAAAGAAAGAAAGAAAGAAAGCAAAGGGGGGAAAGACAAAAAGAGGAAGAGGAGAAAAAGGTAGAATGAGAGGAAGGAAGGGAAGAAAGAAAGCAAAGGGGGAAAGACTAGACAAAACGAGGAAGAGGAGAAAAAAGGTAGAATGAGAGAAAGGAAAGAAAGAAAGTGGAAGAAAGAAAAAAAAGGAAAGAAGGAAGTAGGGCTCTTTTGGGGAAGGAAGCACCTGCAAACAGGGAGCTGTCAATCACTTCCATCACTCCCCCCCCTCCCCAATTAACTCCCCCTCCTCTATAGGAACATAATAAAAAAATATGGAAATATTAAACATTATAATCCCCCTCCCCTAAAAAAAAAGTTCCCCCAAAGTCCATTTTGGAGAGGGGACCCTTGGCTTCATCCCCCCCCCCTTCCATCATCATGATTTCTGATTTTTGGGGGGGGGGGTCTCCTCTGCTGCCCCCTCCCTTGCCTTGCCTTGCCCTGCCTGTTCTCACCTCGGTCCGCGGCTGCTCACCCTCGGGCGGGGGGGCGGAGGAGGGGGCCTCATTCTTCCAGAACATTGAGGGAGGGGGGAAAGGAAGGAAGGAAGGAAGGAAAGGAGGAGAAGGAAGGGAAGAAGGAAGGAAGGAAGGAAGGAGCGCCCCTCCGCTGCCAAGGACGCCCGGCGAGGACTCGCTTGGAGAGGACGCGAAGGAGGACTTTAAAGGCGCCCCCGCCCCTCCCTCCCTCCCTCCCCCAGGACCCTCCCTCCCTTTCCCACTTTCTCTTCTCTCCTTCTCTTCATTCCTTCCTTCTCTTTCTTTCTCTTCCCCCTCCCTTGCCCTTTTCCCCTTTCCTCCTTCCCCTCCTCCTCTTCTTTTCCTCTTCCTTCCCTTTTTCCTTCCTCTTCTCTTTTTTCTTCTGCCTTCTTTCCCACTTTTTCCTCTTCTTCCTTTCCTTCCTTCCTTCCCTCCCTCCATTCTTTCTTTCCTTCCCTCCCCTTCCTATTTCTCCATCTTTTCCTTATCCTTTCTTCTTTTTTTCTGTCGCTATCCCTCCTTCTATTCTTTCCTCCTTATTATTTCCCTTTTTCTCCTTTCCCTCTTTCCTTTTCTTTTCTTTCCCTTCTTCCTCTATCCGCCCCTGTTCCTCCTTTTCTTTTCCCCTTTTTCCTCCCTGCCCTCCTTCTTTCCCCTTCCTACTTTCCTTTCTCCTTCCTTCCTTCCCTCCCTTTTTTCTCCTGCCCTCCTTCCCACTTTTTCCTCTTCCTCCTTTCCTTCCTTCCCTCCATTCCTTTTTTCCTTCCCTCCCCTTCCTATTCCTCCATCTTTTCCTTACTACTTTCCTTTTCCTTTCTTCTTTTTTTTCTGTCACTATCCCTCCCCTTCCATTCTTTCCTCCCTTCTTCTTCTTCCCCTTTTTTCTCCTTTCCCTCTTTCTTTTTCTTTCTTTCCCTTCCCTTCTTCCTCTATCCTCCCTGTTCCTCTTTTTCTTTTCCCCCTTTTCCTCCCTGCCCTCCTTCTTTCCCCTTCCTTTCCTTTCTCCTTCCTTCCTTCCCCTTTTTTTCTCCTGCCTTCCTTCCAACTTTTTCCTCTTCCTCCTTCCTTTTTCTCCCTCCCTCCATTCTTTCTTTCCTTCCCTCCCCTTTTCCTCCTTCCCTTCCTATTCCTCCATCTTTTCCTTACTACTTTCCTTTTCCTTTCTTCTTCCTTCCCCTTTTTCTTCTTTCTCCTGCCTTCCTTCCTATTTTCCTCTTCTTCCATCCTTCTTTCCTTTCTTACTTTCCTTCCCTAACGCATTCTTTCTAATTCACTAAATTTTACCTAATTAAACTCTATTAATCACATCCTTTTCTACTAAATTTCCTTTTAATTTCTTATTCATTCAACTTTTTTCTTCTTTCGTCTGCCTTCCTTCATATTTTTACCTTCTTCAATACTCTTTCAATTTCTTGACCTTTACTTAATTATTTACCAGAATCAATATAAGCATACCTAACTTTCATTACTCCTTACTCTTTTCCTTCGTCATTCCTGACTAATATCCTCCGTCCTCCTTTCTTCTTTTCTCCACTCTTTTATAAATCACATATATACATACTGTTTTCTCCTTACCACATTTTTTCTTATCCTTTACTCTTTCCTTTCTCTTCATCCTTCATTATTAATATATTTAATTTTTAATTTATTATTACAATAGCTATATAAATTTCTTTCATCAAACTCATTGTTCTTGCCTGAGCACATATTCTTAGTTCTTACATCCTCTCCCTTCCATTGCCCTTCCTGTGCTTGGAGCCTTGGCCTCCTTCTCAAGGCACCCACTCAGACTCCTTTTGAGCCCATGGCCTCTCTGGACCCGTCTTCTTACCTGTCCTGGGAGACGGCTTTTGTGCTTCTCTTTCTTTCCTTTATTCTTTTTTCTCACCTTCTCTCACTACCTTTCCATTTCTATCTTCTTCCCTCCTTCCTTCTTCTTTCTCCCCTTCTCTTATTACCTCCCCCTTCCTTTCTTTCCTCCCTTCTTTCTCTTGCTTTATCTTTCTGACGTTCAATTTTCTTTATCTCCTTCCCTTTCTTCTATTCCCCCCCCCCCGTACCTCCTTTTCTTCTTTCCTTTTTCCTCCCTGCCCTCCTCCTTTCTTTTCTCCTTCCTTCCTTCCTTTTTTCTCCTGCCTTCCCACTTTTTCCTTTCTTTTCTTTCCCTCTTCTTCCTTTTTTCTGCCTTTCTTCCCACTTCCTTTTCCTCTTCCTTTCCTCCTATCCCTTTTTCCTTCTTTTTCCACGCCTTCCCATTTCCCTCCCTCCTTAATTCCTTCTTTCCCTCCCTCCTTTCTTCTTTTCCTTCTTCCCTTTTATTCTTCTGCCTTCCCACTTGTCTCCTTCTTCCTTCCTTTCTTCTTTCCATGCTTTTTCCTTTTTTTCACCTGCCTTCCATCCCACTTTCCTTTTCCTCTTCTTCCTTCTTCCCCTCTCTCAATCTCTCCTTCCTTTTCTTCCTTCCTTCCCTTTTCCTTCCTTTTTTCTCTCCCACCTTCCCATTTTCCTTTCCCTCTCCTTAATTCCTTCTTTCCCTCCCTCCTTTCTTCTTTTCTTTCCTTTTTCTCCTGCCTTCCCACTTGTCTCCTTCTTCCTTCCTTTCTTCTTTCCTTGCTTCTTCCTTTTTTTCGACTGCCTTCCTTCCCACTTTCCTTTTCCTCTTCTTCCTTCCTTCTTCCCCTCTCTCAGTCTCTCCTTCCTTCCTTCCTTCCTTCCTTCCTTCCTTCCTTCCTTCCTTCCTTCCCCTCCCTCCCTCCCTCCCTCCCTGCCTTCCTTTCTTCTCTCTTGTCTTCCTTCCAAAGCGCGAGTGCATCTTCTGCATTATACACTGAATGCAGTTTGGGGTGCAAGGCAGTGGATGGACATACACATACTCCAGTCCCATTCTGCCCTAAGGGAAGGCACAATCAAAGCCCTCCCAACAGATGGCCATTCAGCCAAAGATTAATGGCAATAGATTTTACACACACACACACACGATAGCTATATCATAGGACCCAAGAGCTGGAAGGGACCCCAAGGACCACCCAGTCTTTTGGCCATGAGGGAAGGCATGATTAAAGCCTTCCCGACAGATGGCCAGCCAGCCAAAGAGTGATGGCAATAGATTATATTTACACACGCACATATATTTTAGAACCCAAGAGCTGGACGGGACCCCAAGGGCCACCCAGTCCATCCCCTTTTGGCCATAAGGGAAGACATAATCTAAGCCTTCCTGACAGATGGCCAACCAGCCAAAGCTCAATGACAATAGATCACACACACACACATACACATACACATACATGACAGCTATATTACAGAACCCAAGAGCTGGAAGGGACCCCAAGGGCCACCCAGTCTATCCCCCTTTGGCCATAAGGGAAGGCACGATCAAGCCCTCCCGATAGATGGCCAACCAGCCAAAGCTCAATGGCAATAGATTACACACACACACATATACATGATAGCTATATTATGGAACCCAAGAGCTGGAAGGGACCCCAAAGGTCACCCAGTCCAACCCCCTTTGGCCATAAGGAAAGGCACTATCAAAGCCTTCCCGACAGATGGCCAGCCAGCCAAAGATCGATTGCCATAGATTATACACACAAACACACATATATGATAGCTATATCATAGAACCCAAGAGCTCAAAGGGACCCCAAAGGCTATCCAGTCCAACCCCCTTCGGCCCTATGGGAAGGCACAATCAAAGCCCTCCCAACAGATAGCCAGCAAGCCAAAGATCAATGGCAATAGATTACACACACACACGATAGCTATACCATAGAGCCCAATAGCTGAAAGGGATCCCAAGGGCCATCAAGTCCTACCCTCTTCAGCCATAAGGGAAGGCACAATCAAAGCCCTCTGGACAGAGGGCCAGCCAGTCAAAAACAGATGGCAACAGATATGATTGAGAAATATAGATGATAGCTAGCTAGATCTGGTGGTTTGTATACCGTTCCGTAGAATTTAATGCATGTTTGTGATGACGGAACTGTACTAGACGAGACTTTATGAGGCTTCTAGTAATTATTTTATACTGTTTTAATTTATTTACTTTGGTTAGTTATTATAAGTTATACCGGTTTGTGTGTTGACATGAAGGGCATTGAATGTTTGCCACTTGGGGCAGGCCTGGGCCAACTTGGGCCCTCCCTCCAGGTGTTTTGGACTCCAACCCCACCATTCCTAACAGCCTACCGGCTGTTAGGAATGGTGGGAGTTGGAGTCCAAAACACCTGGAGGGAGGGCCCAAGTTGGCCCAGGCCTGCCTTGAGGAGATAGAGTGAGTTATAAATAAAGTATTATTATTATTGTTGTTGTTGTTGTTATTGCTTTGAATGCCTGCACCAAGTTTTATTTATGTACAACTGTGTTTTTTAAAAAAGAGAGAGTCCTGTTTATGTAACGTCCATTTGTCCAAATGTCCATTTCCGGACCCCGAGGCACAGCAGAACTTTCGCCTCTCCTGGGTTTTCCCGGAGGCCAAACGGACCGCGGAGAGAAGGTGTTCCTTGCGACCCAAACCAACTTGAGTTTGCTTTCTCTCGGGGGCGACGCCGGCGTTGTTGCGTTTCCGCCGCCGGAGAGGACTCGCCAATCCTTGACCGACCGAGATGGCCCCGGGATCATCTCTTGGACCTCCAGGAGGCCCCACGGGCCTTGTAAGGGGCGGCCCGCTTCTTGTCCGGGGGCCGGAAGTAGGCGTAGGGGGCCGGGGAGGTCGTCGCACCCGCCGGGGGGAACTCCGCGTCCGGGTTCTCCGCCATCATCTTCAGCTTGGCCTCGATGGCTTTGATCTTCGTGCTCACGCTGCAAAAGGAGAGGAGGAGGAGGGCGTTAAAAGGCACAAACCATAGGGCCCCAGAGCCAGAAGGGTCCAACCCAAGGGCCGGCCACCCAGTCCAACGCCACTCGACCCTAAGGGAAGGCACAATCAAAACCCTCCTGACAGACAGACAGAGATAGATGACAATAGATTTTATATGTGTATACACACACACATAATTATGATAGTCATAGAACACAAAAGCTGGAAGGAACCCCCAAGGGCCACCCAGTCCAACCCCATTCTGCCCACAGGGAAGGCACAATCAAAGCCCTCCCAACAGATGGCCAGCCAGCCAGAGATAGATGGCAATAGATTATACACACACACACACACACGATAGTTATATCACAGAACCCAAGAGCTGGAAAGGACCCCAAGGACTGGCCACCCAGTCCAACCCCATCCTGCCCTAAGGGAAGGCACAATCAAAGCTCTCCTGACATATGGCCAGTCAGCCCAGTCCAACCCCATCCTGCCCTTAGGGAAGGCACAATTAAAGCCCTCCCGACAGACACCCAGCCTGCCAGAGATAGATAGCAATAGGAGATATCACACAACCCAAGAGCTTGAGACCCCAAGGGCTGGCCACCCAGTCCAACCCCATCCTGCCCTAAGAGAGTGCACAATCAAAGCCCTCCTGACAGATGGCCAGCCAGCCAGAGATAGATGGCAATAGATTATACACACACACACACACACGATAGTTATATCACAGAACCCAAGAGCTGGAAAGGACCCCAAGGACTGGCCACCCAGTCCAACCCCATCCTGCCCTAAGGGAAGGCACAATCAAAGCTCTCCTGACATATGGCCAGTCAGCCAGAGATCGAGATGGCAAAAGATTACATACATGCACACACACACACACACACACACACACACACATGTATGATAGCTATATCATAGAACCCAAGAGTTAGATGGGAGGGACCCCAAGGACCAGCCACCCAGTCCAACCCCATCCTACCCTAAGGGAAGGCACAATCAAAGCCCTCCTGACAGATGGCCAGCCAGCCAGAGATAGATGGCAATAGATTATACACACACACACATACATGTACATATGATAGTTATATCACAGAATCCAAGAGCTGGAAGGGACCCCAAGGACCAGCTACCCAGTCCAACCCCATCCTGCCCTTAGGGAAGGCACAATTAAAGCCCTCCTGACAGACGCCCAGCCTGCCTGAGATAGATAGCAATAGGAGATATCACAGAACCCAAGAGCATGAGGAGACCCCAAGGGCTGGCCACCCAGTCCAACCCCATCCTGCCCTAAAGGAAGGCACAATCAAAGCCCTCCTGACAGACGCCCAGCTTGCCAGAGATAGATAGCAATAGGAGATATCATAGAACCTAAGAGCTTGAGGAGACCCCAAGTGCCACCCTGTCCAACTCCATTTTGACCTAAGGGAAGGCACAATCAAAGCCCTCCTGACAGTTGGCCAACCAGCCAGAGATAGATGGCAATAGGAGATATCACAGAACCCAAGGGCTTGAGGAGACCCCAAGGGCCGGCCACGCAGTCCAATCCCATCCTGCCCTAAGGGAAGGCACAATCAAAGCCCTCCTGACAGATGCCCAGCTTGCCAGAGATAAATAGCAATAGAAGATATCATAGAACCTAAGAACTTGAGGAGACCCCAAGTGCCACCCAGTCCAAGCCCATTCTGCCCTAAGGGAAAGCACAATCAAAGCCCTCCTGACAGATGGCCAGCCAGCCAGAGATAGATGGCAATAGATTATACACAAACACACACATGTACATATGATAGTTATATCACAGAATCCAAGAGCTGGAAGGACGCCAAGGACCAGCTTACCCAGTCCACCCCCATTCTGTCCTAAGGGACAATTAAAGCCCTCCCGACAGACACCCAGCCTGCCAGAGATAGATAGCAATAGGAGATATCACAGAACCCAAGAGCTTGAGGACACCCCAAGGGCTGGCCACCCAGTCCAACCCCATCCTGCCCTAAGGGAGTGCACAATCAAAGCCCTCCTGACAGATGGCCAGCCTGCCAGAGATAGATGGCAATAGATTACACACACACACAAACGTACAAATGATAGTTATATCACAGAATCCAAGAGCTGGAAGGGACCCCAAGGACCAGCTACCCAGTCCACCCCCATTCTGCCCTTAGGGAAGGCACAATCAAAGCCCTCCTGACAAACGGCCAGCCTGTCAGAGATATAGAGCAATAGGAGATATCACAGAATCCAAGAGCTTGAGAAGACCCCAAGTACCACCCTGTCCAACCCCATTCTGCCCTAAGGGATGGTGCAATCAAAGCCCTCCTGACAGATGTCCAGCCAGCCAGTGATCGATGGCAATAGATTACACACACACACACACAACCAGCCCGAGTCACCTTCGGGTTGAGAGAGGCAGTAGATAAATGTAGTAAATAAATAAATATGATAGCTATACCATAGAACCCAAGAGCTGGAAGGGAGGGACTCCAAGGGCCAGCCACCCAGTCCAACCCCATTCTACCATAAGAGAAGGCACAATCAAAGCCCTCCTGACAGGTGGTCAGCCAGCCAGATATATAGATGGTAGTAGATTATACACACACACACACACACACACGCACACAGCCTTACCTCAGGTTGGACTGGGCCTGCTCTGTGCTGGACGACGGCTCGAGACTGATGGGAAGGATCTTCTCGTTCTTGTTTGGATCGAATCTCTGGGGGGCCAAAAGAGAGCCTGAGATCAGGGTTCTCTCCCTTTGAAAAGACCCCAGAAAAGAGGAGGAGGGGGCCCTCCCATCTCCTCCCCTCAAAAGGGGAGGAGATGAGACTCACCTTGACCTGGGCGTGGGCCCACCGCACCACCAGCTTCTTGGAGAGCGCCAGCTTGCCGTTGAGGCACTGGATGGCTTGCTCGGCTTCCTGCGCAGGAGGAAAAGGAGCCCCGAAAGGTGTCAGGTGTGGCCCAGCTCCCCCCCCCCGCCCCCACACCCACACCTTAAGAACAATGCCCAGGAAAGGTCACCTGCTTGGTCTCGAAGTTCACAAAGCAGTATCCCCTGGGCTGCCCTTCCAAGGCCCCCGACTTGTGGAACAGGAAGTCAAACTGCTTCACCTTCCCAAATTTCTGGAGGAGCTTCAGCAGGTGGTACCTGGGAAGGAGGAGGAGGAGGAGAGCAAATGAATGAAGGCCTTGGAGAAAGAGAGGGAGAGCAGGAAAGGTAGGCAGGTAGGAAGGAAGGAAAGAGGAGGGGCCAATGGGATGTTGGCCTGCAGCAATAGGAGTCTAGTGTCTAGGTCCAGGGAAGTCATGCTCCCCATGCTCTATTTTGCTTTGGTTAGACCACACCTGGAATACTGTGTCCAATTCTGGGCAACACAATTCAAGAGATATTGACAAGCTGGAATGTGTCCAGAGGAGGGCGACTCAAATGATCCAGGGTCTGGAGAACAAGCCCTATGAGGAGCGGCTTAAGGAGCTGGGCATGTTTAGCCTGAAGAAGAGAAGGCTGAGAGGAGACATGATGAGGGCCATGTATAAATATGTGAGAGGAAGCCACAGGGAGGAGGAGGGAGCAAGCTTGGTTTCTGCTTCCCTGGAACAATGGCTTCAAACTACAAGAAAGTAGATTCCATCTGAACATGAGAACTTCCTGACTGTGAGAGCTGTTCAGCAGTGGAACTCTCTGCCCTGGAGGGAGTGTGGTGGAGGCTCCTTCTTTGGAAGCTTTTAAACAGAGGCTGGATGGCCATCGGTCAGGGGTGATTTGAATGCAATATTCCTGCTTCTTGGCAGAATGGGGATGGCCTGGATGGCCCACCAGGTCTCTTCCAACTCTTTGATTCTATGGAGGTGCACGTTTTCGCACTGCTAAGTTGGCAGAAGCTGGGGCTAACGGTGGGAGCTCACCCCTCTCCAACTTTTCAGTCAGTAAGTCCAGCAGCTCAATGGCTTAACCTACTACACCATCAGTGTTTTTATATTGCTATTTTAAAAAATTATACGATGGAGTGTGCATTTCACCTAGACTTTGGCTTGGAATTGGGCTGCTCTACCAGGTAGGTCGCTCAGTAGTGGGTTTGCAAGATGTGATGCATATATTCAACATCAGGATCCCGGCTTTCTCACAATAGAGCTCTAGTGTAATTCCAACACAGGTATGGGAAGATCATTTCAGATCTATTTTCACATTGCAAAGGGATGCACGGGCTGCATATTATTAAGTTTTATGGCAGTGGCTGCAGGAACGGTGGTTTGCAATTGGGTCCTCGGGCCGTGCTTTGGGCATGCCTGCACAAATGTGTTGCGGCACACACTTTGCAAAGCTCTGCTGCCCAAAGAATGGAGCTGGGTTTACAGCACGGGCTGGATGTTGCATCTTTCTATGTCTGAAAAGGGTTCAGCAAGGCAAGGATGTAAGAACGAGCGCAACAATCCTCAGCCCAGGAGGTAAACAAGGAGCTGATGTTTACATGAAGGCGCTTGTGTGTTTCGGAATGCCATGCGCATGCCTGTGTGTGAAAGTGCGTCCGCCCTGCAAGGGATACCTGGGGGCTGGGGAAGGGGGCCTCCGCCCGGCTTCCTGTCATCCGAGGCGAGAAGCCGGACACCTTGGCCGAGACCCGCTTCCCTTTCCTCCTGGCACCCAGCGCGCTATTCAAAGGCTCCGCCAAGGCTTCCTCTAAACAATTGCCCTCCCAAGGATACGGGAACCGTCTCAAACACATGCAAAAGCCATTACGTCCGGAAATCCAGCCCAACTGGGAATGTCGTGATGGGACAGCCGTTTGCTGAGAAAAAAGGACAATGGGAGCGGCAGAAAGAGGAGAGGCCTTCTGATGCCCTTCAACCAAGAGCAACATGGACTCATTCAGAAGGAGAATGAGCAGAGACACCTCCTTTCAGCCCTCTTTCATAGTGTTGGAAGAAACCCCCTTCTTTCTGCCAGGCAGAAAAAGCCCTCCCAACAGATGGCCATCCAGCCTCTGCTCAAAAGCCCCCTAAGAAGGAGCCTCCACCAGACAATGAAGGAGTGAGCTCTTCTTAACCTTCTTCCTAATGTTCACGAGGAATCCCCTTTCCTGTCAGTCGCACCCATTCCCTTTCCTTTCTCTTTCTTCCTTCTCACCTTTTTCCTTAATATACAATACTACTCCCCGCATTCCTGTTGGGTCTAATTTTCAGAAACAGGTTATACCAGGCATGGGCCAACTTGGGCCCTCCCTCCTGGTGTTTGGGACTCCAGCTCCCACAACATGGGTATGCAGATGATCCCTTGATTGACTGAAGTGTCCACTTCCAAGAGGACCAACTTGGGCTTTCTCTCCAGGTGTTTTGGATTTCACCTCCCACAACGTGGGTATGCAGATGATCTCTTGAATGACTGAAGTGTCCAGTTCCAAGAGGACAAAGGCATGGGCCAACTTCAGCCCTCCGTCCAGGTGTTCTGGACTCCAACTTCCATAACGTGAGTATGCAGATGATCCCTTGATTGAGTGAAGTGTCCAGTTGCAAGAGGACAAAGGCATGGGTCAACTTAGGCCCTCCCTCCAGGTGTTCTGGACTCCAACTCCCAGAATGTGGGTATGCAGATGATCACTTGATGGACTGATGCAGATGATCTCTTGATTGACGGAAGTCTCCAGTTCCAAGATGACCATGGCATGGGCCAATTTGGGCCCTCCCTCCAGGTGTTTTGGACTCCAACTCCCACAACATAGGTACGCAGATGATCTCTTGATTGACTGGAGTGTCCAGTTCCATGATCACAAAGGCATGGACCAACTTGGGTCCTCTCTCCAGGTGTTTTGGACTCCAACCCCCACAATGTGGGCATGCAGATGATCCCTTGAAGTGTCCAGTTCCAAGAGGACCAAGGAATGGGCCAACTTGGGCCCTCCTTCCAGCTGTTTTGGACTTCAACTCCCACAACATTGGTATGCAGAGGATCCCTTGATTGACTGAAGTGCCCAGTCCCAAGAGGATCAACTTGGGCCCTCCCTCCAGGTGTTTTGGACTTCACCTCCCACAACATGGGTATGCAGATGATCTCTTGAGTTCCAAGAAGACAAAGACATCGGCCAACTTGGGCCCTCCCTCCAGGTGTTTTGGACTTCCACCATTCCTAACAGCCTCAGGCTCCTTCCTTTCCCCCCTCAGCTGCTTAAATGGAGAAGGAAAGAAAAAGGGAAAAGGAGGGGACCTGAGGCTGTTAGGAATGGTGGGAGTTGAAGGCCAAAACACCTGGAGGGAGTGCCAAAGTTGGCCGATGCCTGGGTTATCCTCCTCTATTGCTCCCTTCCACTCCTGAGAACCTCCCCACCAGACCTCACGCGGAATAACGACCCTGAGTCCAGTTCTGGGCATCACAACTCAAAAAGAATATTGACTGAATGGAAGATGTCCAGATGAGAGTGACCAAAATGAGGAATGTCTGAGGGAGCTGGGGATGTTTACCTTGGAGAAGAGAAGGGGAGGCAAGAGCCAGGTTTGCCTATTGGAAGGGATGCCACATGAAGGAAGGGGAAAGCTTCTAGGACCATGATGGTGAACCTATGACACGCGTGTCAGCACTGACACACATGGCTATTTTTGATGACACACAGCCACATGCGGCCGCATACAGAGAAGTACTCCTTATAAGAGCCAATCTAATTCCATCTTTAAATTTGTAAAAGGCTCTACAAATCTAATATCTGCATGTCTGAGCATTGTTCACTCCATAACTCAGCGTGGAATATACATTTTTTCTTATTTAAACTATAAATATTGCAAAATTACGTTTATTTTATCTCAAAGTTGACACCCCACCCAAGTTATGGTCAGATTTTGGGCAAATTTTGACACACCAAGCTCAAAAGGTTGCCCATCACTGTTCTAGGACACAAGGGAGCCATGGATTCAAATGGCAGGAAAAGAGATTCCACCTGAACATTAGGGGAAAACATCTTGAGCTGTTCAACAGTGGAACTCACTAATCAAGGTGATCAGCTGAAACATTCACAGCTAGCCCCAACAGACAAAAGTCCTTTGTCTCACCCTGGTCATTCCACAGATATAATAAACCCATTTTTTCCTACTTCCAACAGACCTCACTACCTCTGAGGATGCTTGCCATAGATGCAGGCGAAACGTCAGGAGAAAAATTGCCTCCAGAACATGGTCATATAGCCCGGAAAAACCTACAACAACCCAGTGGAACTCACTGCCTCGGAGTCTGGTGGAGGGTCCTCCTTTGGAGGCCATCTCTCAGGTTTGATTGTGCTTTCCCTGCCTGGCAGAGAAAAGGGGGTTGGACTGGATGTCCCTTGGGGGTCTCTTCTCATTCTCTGATCCTATGTGACTGAGGAGGTCAGACTTCCCGCAAAAGAGGTGACATTGACAGTGGATCCCAAGGCCAATGCACACAACCCTTCCTTCCGAGGGCTACTTCTCAACTTTTCAAAGCCACACAACAGACACTTGTCGAAAGGCGCTTTGGGCCCGTCAGCTGAGCAGCGCTCGCAATTACTTGTGCCGAGGAGGCGCGCTGTATAAACACCGGGCAAAAAATGATAATTAATGCAAAAGCAAAGAGAGGCCAAGCCCGCGAGGGCCTGAATGAGCGGCCTGAAGTGGGCATTACCTTAATGACGGGCCCCACTTAGAGAGGCGCGATTAGGACGCGATTAGGACGCTGCCGCCCGGCTGAAAGGAGCGCCACTCGGAACACAAAAGGCGCCAGGCACTTGCCGAAAAGACAAGGAGCCCGGCAGAAATTGCTTCCACAGCTGAGAGGCTGGCAATATCCGGGCGAGGGAGCCACTTGGGCAGGAGGACGAGGAGGAGGAGGAGGAGGAGGCGCCCATCGGAGGTTGTTTTGTAAAGCCCGGTCCCCAGCGCCACCCCAGCCGGCCCCTGCGCATCTCATCTCCCCGGCTGCAATCAAGCTCTCTTCCCTCGGCGTGGTGTTTAATTGCCCCACTTCACCGCGCTCCCAACGCCTTCCGCACGCAATTGGAAACGCACTCCTCGCACGGAGGCCAAGGGAATGTCAAACGCACGCACTTAACGTTTGCCGCTGCTGCCAGGGATGAGACCGCAGCTGCCGTTGTTATGCATGAGAAAGAACACCGACGGGGACGAGATCTGGGCCAACTGGACCATCGCAAAGCGAGGCGTAGCCAGAACCAAACGAGGATGCGGGAGAGACACCGGAGTAGAACCAAGGGCGAGGTTTGGCTGAGAACTGGGCCCAAAGACAGGGAATGAATCTATCTATCCATTGATAGGTTCTTGTGGGTTTTTTCGGGCTTATAGAGCCATGTTCTAGAGGCATTTCTCCTGACGTTTCGCCTGCATCTATGGCAAGCATCCTCAGAGGTAGTGACTACCTCTGAGGATGCTTGCCATAGATGCAGGCGAAACGTCAGGAGAAATGCCTCTAGAACATGGCTCTATAGCCTGAAAAAACCCACAAGAACCTAGTGATTCCAGCCATGAAAGCCTTCGACAATACATTATCTATTGATACACATAATAATAATAATAGTAATAGTGACAAATGTATGTGTGTGTGTGTGGCAGAGGTGTCCACTTGCACAGCTACAACCCACAGTGACGAAACCCTCCCTCCAAGGACATTTCGGGATACAGCGGGCGCCATGGACATGTCCTCCCCAAACACCATCCTGCCCACCTCCCAAGTGAATACATTCACTTGGGGACAATTTCATCCTATGTATTCTCGAAGGCTTTCATGGCCAGAATCACTGGATTGTTGTAGGTTTTTCCGGGCTATGTGGCCATGCTCTAGAGGCATTCTCTCTTGACGTTTGGCCTGCATCTATGGCAAGCACCCTCAGAGGTTGTGAGATCTGTTGGAACTAGGAAAAAGGGTTTATATATCTGTGGAATAATGACCAGGGTGGGACAAAGGACTCTTGTCTGCTGGAGCTAGGTGTGAATGTTTCAACTGACCACCTTGATTAGCATTTAATGGCTTGGAAGTGCCTGGGGGAATGTTTTGTTGAGAGGTGATTTGATGTGCCTGGTTGTTTCCTCTCTCTTGTTTTGCTGTTGTAATTTTAGAGTTTTTTTAATACTGGTAGCCAGATTTTGTTCATTTTCATGGTTTCTTCCTTTCTGTTGAAATTGTCCATATGCTTGTGGATTTCATCCTAGATTGTATGTGTTTCCTCCACCACGGGCATCCCAGTGTTTCTGATTCTCTCCACCGGTGTGGAATTTGCATTTATTTATTTATTTATTTATTTATTTGCGGCATTTCTATTTATTTATTTCGGGTACTTCTACCCCGCCCTTCTCAACCCCCGAAGGGGGACTCGGGGCGGCTTCCAACCGGCATACGTTGATGCCTACAATTCACACAATAAAACACATAGCAACAATAATTATAACAATTAAAACATTACATTAATATGATAAAAATGCAATAAAAAGCCAGCCTGGTGGCCATTGTTTTGCCAAGTCCGTAATTAATGAATTCATTCCGCTTATCATAGTCCATTTCCAAAGCTTTAGTCATCATTGTCCATTGTCAGTCTACCAGATTACCCAAAGGCCTGATCCCATATCCATGTTTCTAATTTCCTTCTGAAAGAGAGGAGGGATGACGATGATCTAATTTCCCTGGGGAGTGAATTCCACAGGCAAGGAGCCACCACCGAGAAGGCCCTGTCCCTCGTCCCCACCAATCTCGTTTGTGACAAGGGCGGGGTCGAGAACAGGGCCCCTCCAGAAGATCTTAAATTCCAAGGCGGGACGTAGAAGGAGATACGCTCAGACAGGTACACCGCCCTTCTCACCCCGAAGGGGACTCAGAGCGGCTTACAAGTAAAAAGTCAATACGATATATTATATTATTACCATAGCACAATATTAGTATTATATATTACTATATTGTACTATACCATTAGACTGCAATATTATTAGTAATAATAATAATACATTTAATATAAAATATATAATTATAGTATATTAGTATTAGTAGTATATTGTCTGACATTATAATATTATCAATATTATATGCCTATACAATATATTATCCCAGTTATATCCTACCTTGATCACGTCAGCATATATTTAATTTTAACCTATTACATTTGGCCCAGCCATTGGTTTTAAATGTTTATATGTCACTTTTGATTGTTTATTGCTTATTGTTGTTTATGTGATTTATATGATTTGTATTTTATTGATTGTTTTTTGATGTTTTGTTTATTGATGTTTGTTTATTGATGTCTTGTTGGGCTCGGCCTCATGTAAGCCGTACCAAGTCCCCTGGGGAGATGGTAGCAGGGTACAAATAAAGATTATTATTATTATTATTATTATTATTATTATTATTATTATTATATTGCATGACCCCCCTCCCACTGCCCCTCCCTTCACCCTTTCCTATCCTTTTCTATGGCACACAGCAAACAGAGGAATTGATCAGCAACTAAACAAACTAGAGAGGTTTGGGGAAAATTCACCATGATTCATAGTAGTTGTAAGTCCTGGGATGTATAGTTCACCTGCAATCTAAGAGCTGCACTCTGAACTCCACCAAAAATGGACCTGGAACTAACTTGGCACACAGAAGCCCCATGACCAACAAAACATACTGGAGGTCTTTGAAGAGATTCATAGGAGTTGTAGTTCACCTATGTCCAGAGTGCACTATGAACGCAAACAACGATGGATCTGGACCGATATACGCATACCTGATATGACCACATTTGGGAATATCAGGGTTTTGTTTTTGAGGGGAATTGGCCTGGATATTTTGGAGTTGTAGGTACTGGGATTTATAGTTCACCTGCAATCAATGAACACTCTGAACTCCACCAAACATGGATCTGGACCAAACTTGGCACACAGAGCCCCCATGACCAGCAAAATATACTGAAGGTCTTTGAGAGGAAATCACCTTGATTTGGGGGAGTTGTAGTTCACCTACATCCAGAGTGCACGGTGAACTCAAAACACCAATGGATTTGGACCAAACTTTGGACAGACCTGATATGCCGAAATTTGATGACTGGAGAGGTTTGGGGGGAACTGGTCTTCCTTTGCCTCCAGAACATGGCCATGTTGTAGTTCAGCCACAACCAGAGAAATGATGACCTCCACTGATGATGGATCTGGACGACATTTGGCATGCAGAATCCCCATGACTAACTCAACCTACTACACAGGTCTGAGGGGACTGACCCACCATAATGGGAGTTGTAGTTCACCCACAACCAGTGGAACTGTGACCTCCACTGATGATAGCCCTGGACCACACTTGGCACGCAGAACCCCCATGACTAACTCCACCTACTGGAGGGGTTTGAGGGGACTGACTCGCCATAGTGGGAGTTGCAGTTTACCCTGCAGCCGGAGATCACACTGAACCCCTCCCATGATGCATCCAGAGTAAACTTGCCCAACATAAAAAACTTTAAGTACCGAAGAAGTTTCTTGGGGTTAACCTGGCATGATGGGAGTTGTAGTTCACCCACAACATTTTGCATTTTGGACAATTAAAAAGTGACTTTTTCAAATAGCTTGGGCAACACCGGGGACCCAAGGTAGTACTCAATAATAATAATAATAATAATAATAATAATAATAATAATAATAATACTCTGTATTGTCGAAGGCTTTCATGGCTGGAATCACTAGAACCTAATACTCTGTATTGTTTTCCATTGGAAAGCAACTCTTTGGGACAAATCCCAGCACTCACTCTGTAATCTTGGGGTCCAGGTTTCCAATCCAGAGGCGGTGCCCATCCTGCAAGGCCCCTTCGGACAAAATGGCCGCGTTCTCCAGGCGTAGGCTCTGGGTGGGAGGCACAGCCGACGCCATCCGCACCTGGAAAAAGGGAAATATGGTGGGCAAGAAGGTCGCAACAGAGAAAGGGACAGTCCTATCTGTATGGTAACGGAGCCCGATTTGCCCTTTCTCCTTTCTGTCTTATGCTGAGCATAAACACTGATTTTGTCACTACTAGCATGAATTTGGGATGGTAAGCAGGCATGGAAACAGGAGCCATAGAATCCTAGAGGTGGAAGGGATCCTAAGGGCCATCTAGTCCAACCCCATTCTGCCATGCAGGAAAAGCACAATCAAAGCACCCCAAACAGATGGCTGTTTAGCATTTATTTATTTATTTATTTACTGTATTTGTATACCGCCTTTCTCAGCCTATCAGCGACTCAAGGCGGTTTCCAACAAAACAGTATACATAGTATCGAAAACAATTTAAAACATTACAATTACATAAACCACAACAGCAATAAAAACATCATTAGCGTCTCCTTATTGTCAAGCATTGTCCAAGTCCATCGTCCATTTCCTATGTTATTTATCCATATCCGTTACTCTGTTTGTGAATGCTTGCTCAAACAACCACATTTTGACTTGCTTCTGAAACATTAAGAGGGAGGGAGCAGATCTAATCTCTCTAGGGAGGGTGTTCCATAGCCGGGGGGCCACCGCTCAGAAGGCCTTGTCTCTCATCCCCACCAAGCGTACCTGTGATGGGGGCGGAGCTAAGAGCAGAGCCTCTCCGGACGATCTCAAGGTTCTAGATGGTTCATAAGGGGAGATACGTTCGGACAGGTAAGTTGGGCCAGAACTGTTTGGGGCTTTATAGGTTAAAACCAGCACTTTGAATTGAGCCCGGTAGCAAACTGGCAGCCAGTGGAGTTGGCGCAACTGGGGGGTTGTATGATCCCTGAGAGCCGCTCCAGTTAGCAATCTGGCTGCTGTCCGTTGGACCAGTTGAAGCTTCCAGACAGTCTTCAGAGGCAACCCCACATACAGAGCGTTGCAGTAGTCTACACGGGATGTAGTGAGAGTGTGTAATGCCGTGGCTAAGTCAGACTTCCCAAGGTATGGGCGCAGCTGGCACACAAGCTTTAATTGTGCAAATGCTCCCCTGGTCACCGCCGAGATCTGGGCTTCCAGGCTCAGCGATGAGTCCAGGGTCACACCCAAGCTGCGAACCTGCGTCTTCAGGGGGAGTGCGGCCCCGTCCAACACAGGCTGTAACCCTATGCCCTGTTCGGCCTTGCGACTGACCAGGAGGACCTCTGTCTTGTCTGGATTCAGTTTCAATTTGTTTGCCCTCATCCAGATCGTCACAGCGGCCAAGCACCGGTTCAGGACCTGGACAGCCTCCTTAGTAGCAGGTGGAAAGGAGTGAAAGAACCATAAACAACAACAACAGAACCATAAACCCTCGCTTTCTTATTTATTTTTTTTAGAATCCTAGAGTTGGAAGAGAGCCCATGCAGTGCAACCCCCTTCTGCTGCACACGAAGACCCAACCAAAGCCCTCCCAACTGATGGCCATCCAACTTCTGTTTAACAACCTTCAGAGAAGGAAGGGGGCTCTACCAGACTCTCAGGTATCAAACAGCTCCTACTGTCTGGACATTCTTCCTAATGTTCAGATGGAGTCTCCTTTCCTCTAATCTGAACGCAAGCCATGAGGAGAAGCAGGTAAGAAATAAAAGTATTGTCATTGTCATCATCATCATCATCATCATCATCATCATCATCATCATCATCATCCTACCGCTCCATTGTGTCCTAGTCTCCAGGGCAGCAGAACGGAAGCTCAATGGGGCATCCTTTTGAATATGTAAACATGGCTCTCATGTCCCCTCTCTTTGCTCCAAGCTAAACACACTCAGCTCTCTAAATCGTTCTTCATAGGGCTTGGCTTGATTTTGGACACTTTCTAGCTTGGCGGGAGCTGGGGCTAACAGCGGGAGCTCACCCCACTCCCCAGATTCAAACCGCCTACCTTTCGATCAGCAAGTTCAACAGCTCAGTGGTTTATATGCATATAGGTAAAGGTTGTCCCCTGACATTAAGTCCAGTCATGTCTGACTCTGGGGTGTGGTGCTCATCTCCATTTCTAAGCTGAAGAGCCGGCATTGTCTGTAGATACCTCCAAGGTCATGTGGCTAGCATGACTGCATGAAGCGCCGTTACCTTCCCGCCAGAGCTGTACCTATTAATCTACTCATATTTGCATGTTTCCCAACTGCTAGGTTGGCAGGAGCTAGGGCTGACAGTGGAAGCTCATGCCGCGCCCTGGATTTGAACCTGCAACCTTTTGATCAGCAAGCTCAGCAGCTCAGCGCTTTAACCCACCGGGGGCTCCCTTGTATATGCATATAATGTAATTTTTTGTTTGTGAGATTAACATAACTCAAAAACCATTGGGTGAATTGACACCAAATTTGGACACAAGACACCAATCAGGCCAACGAGTGACCACAACTCCTGAAAACACTAGAAAACACAGCAGAAGGGACTTAAAAAGCAAAAAAAAAAACACACACACACACTCCAAGGCATGTGCATAACCACAAAATTACACATGTACACAAATATACATACACAAATATACAAATATATTCACACTCAAAACACATATACACAGACTGGGCCACAGCAACGTGTGGCGGGGGACAGCTAGTTATAAATATATGTATAAACAATATATTATATTACATTATATATAGAATACACTACCAGCATATTACTAGTAGTTGTACCCGCCACACGGTGCTGTGGCTAATCTTCCCTCTCTCTTTCTCTCCTCTCTCTTTCCCTTTCTCTTCTTCCTCCTTCCTTCTCTACCTGTGTCTTTCCTCTCTTCCTTTGCTCTTTGGTTCCATCCTTCCCTCTCTCATTCCTTCCTTATTTCACTTTTTTATTTCCTTTCTTTCTTTTTCTCCTTCCCTCCTTCCTTATCCCTTTCTGTGTATATGTGTATTGTATGTGTGGCTGCCATTCATTTTCTGGTCCCAATTCAAGGTGCAGGTTCTTACCTACAAAGCCCTGAACAGTTTGGGACCTGCCTACCTGCGTGATTGTATCTCTGTGTATTAACCCACACGATCTCTTCGATCATCTGGAGAGGCCCTGCTCGTGCTCCCACCTCCCTCACAGGCGCAATTGGTGGGGATGAGAGAGATGGCCTTTACGGTGGTGGCCCTTTGACCCTGGAACTCGCTCCCTAAGGACATTAGACATGCCCCAACGCTGGCAGTCTTTAGGAGGAGCCTGAAAACGTGGTTGTGCCAGTGTGCCTTCCCAGAATAATGAACCCTTAGCATTGTGCCCCCTAAATGCACTTTACACTGACTTAGGATTGTTTGTACACTTTCACCAACGCCCCCTCTCTCCTATCTTCTTCATGCCTAGCATTATTTTTTTAACTTTAATTACATTTGGCCCAGCCATAGATTTTAAATGTGTGTTGTATTATTGTCATTGTATATTGCTTTTTTGTTTATGAGTTTTATTTTATTGTTTTGTATTACTGTTGCTATTGTTTTTATTGTTGCTCCGTATTGTTCAGAACGCGGCAGCCAGGTTACTCCCAAGAACGCCCATGACATGCCATAGAACACCTTCAGTGCTGCAACATTGACATTGGCTTCCAACTGAGTCCCACTGTGGCCTGTACAAGATGCTAGTTCTGACCTTTAAAACTCTTGACGGCCAGGGTCCATCATACCTTAGGGACTGCCTCTCCTTCTCCCATCATTGGAGGTCGCAACGACCAGCCCAACATGACTTACTCCATAGACCGGGTCCTAGAGAAGGGCGTTTGGAAAGGACCAGGCGCAGGTGGGCTTTCTCCATTTCTGCCCCTCTTACCTTGTGGAATTCCTTGCCGCCCTACATGAGAGCCAGGCGTGACTTCGGGCCTTTTACTCTCACACTTAAGACCTGGCTTTTTACTAGAGCATTCCATCTCTGTTCATTTTTAATTTTTGTATGTATGTATTTTATCTTTTGTAATTTAGCTGTAAATCGCCTGGAGCATTCTCGGATGGAGGGCGATTAATAAGTTATTAAATGATGATGATGATGAGGTTCTTGTAGGTTATTTTGGGCTATAGGGCCATGTTCTAGAGGCATTCTCTCCTGACGTTTCGCCTGCATCCTCAGAGGGAGTGAGGTCCTCACTACCTCTGAGGATGCTTGCCATAGATGCAGGCGAAACATCAGGAGAGAATGCCTCTAGAACATGGCCCTATAGCCCGAAAAAACCTACAAGAACCTAGTGATTCCAGCCATGAAAGCCTTCGACAATACGATGATGATGATTGTTGTATTGTGGGCTCGGCCTCATGTAAGCCGCACCAAGTCCCTTGGGGAGATGGTAGCAGGGTACACATAAAGTATTATTATTATTATTATATATTTGTGTATATATGCACAGTCACGGCTGGTGGGGACGAGGGACAGGGCCTTCTCGATGGTGGCCCCTCGACTTTGGAACTCCCTGCCATTAGAGATCAGAACTGCCCCCTCCCTCATGACGTTCAGGAAACTAACAAAGACCTGGTTGTGGAACGCGGCATTTGACAACTGATTTAATTATTTTCCCACATGAAAGGAGGATGAGGAATGGGATTGTGATGGTATCGGGCGATTTGGCTCTTTTAACTGTGATGATAATATTTTAATGTGTATGGTGCTGATATTTTAATCATGTAATGAAGTGGCATTGTGTTGTTATTGTATATTCTTTGTATGTTAACACATGTTGTGAACCTGTCAGAATCCCTCTTTGAAGGTGAGAGGGTCGGTATATAAAACCTCGAAATAAATAATAAATAAATATGTGTGTTTGTGTATATTCTGTGTATGTGTTCTGTGTGTGTATAGTCTTGTAAGCCGCTCCGAGCCCCAGGGGAGTGGCCGCATAGAAGTTCAAATAATAAATGAATAAAATAAAAAAATAGATAGATAGATAAATGCTTGTGGATTTCAATGGCTTCTCTGTGTAGTCTGAGAAGCCATTTTACTGCTTTGTATTACTGTTGTTGTTGTTTTTGTTGTTGTATTGTGGGCTTGGCCTCATGTAAGCTGCACCGAGACCCTTGGGGAGATGGGAGTGGGGTACAAATAGAGTATTATTATTATTATTATTATTGGGGTCCCCGGTGGCGCAGTGGGTTAAAGCACTGAGCTGCTGAGCTTGCTGATCGAAAGGTCGCAGGTTCGATTCCGGGGAGCGGCGTGAGCTTCCGCTGTCAGCCCTAGCTTCTGCCAACCTAGCAGTTGGGAAACATGCAAATGTGAGTAAATCAATAGGTACTGCTCCGGCGGGAAGGTAACGGCGCTCCATGCAGTCATGCCTATGGCCACATGACCTTGGAGGTGTCTACGGACAATGCTGGCTCTTTGACTTAGAAATGGAGATGAGCACCACTCCCCAGAGTCAGACATGACTGGACTTAATGTCAGGGGACAACCTTTAACCTAGTAGTAGTAGAAGTAGTAGTATTGAGACTGAATGGCCATCTGTCAGGGTGCTTTCATTGTGTTTTTCCTGCATGGCAGGAGGTTGGACTAGATGGCCCATGTGGTCTCTTCCAACTCTGTTGTTTTGTTGTTGTTGTTGTTAAGACTGGATGGCCATCTGTCTGAGGTGTTTTGGTTGTGCTTTTCCAGCATGGCAGAGGATTGGACTAGATGGCCCAGGTGGTCTCATCCAACTCTATTATTATTATTATTATTATTATTATTATTATTATTATTATTAATATTAATGACTGGACTTAATGTTAGGGGAAAACCTTTACCTTTATTATTATTATTAATTTGTGTATATATGTGTGTTTGTTTACATTCTGTGTATGCGTTCTGTGTGTGTATATATGCATGTATGTGTGTGTGTATATAATTGTGTATACGTGTAGCTCTGCTGCACCAGCTCCACTGGCTGCTGATCTGCTACCGGGCTCAATTCAAAGTGCTGGCGTTGGCCTTTAAAGCCCTAAACGGTTCGGGCCCACGCTACCTATCCGAACGTATCTCTGCCTATGAACCCACCAGGACTCTAAGATCTTCTGGGGAGGCCCTGCTCTCGATCCCGCCTGCATCACAAGCACGGCTGGCGGGGACAAGGGACAGGGCCTTCTCTGTGGTGGCCCGTCAGCTGTGGAACGCCCTTCCCATGGACATAAGATCAGCTCCGACGTTAATGGTGTTTCGAAAAAAGCTAAAAACCTGGCTGTTTGAACAGGCATTCAGATAAACGGTGCAATGAATACGATGAATATAGGAACGGAATTATAGACGACGAATTGGATCACGATTCTAGTTACGAGACGTTGTTGTGCTGTTATTGATGTGCTATGTTGTTTTTGCTATGTTGTGAACCGCGTTGAGTCGCCTACGGGCTGAGAAACTGCGGTATACAAGCAAAGTAAATAAACAAATAAATAAATAATAGCTGTGTATAGGGACAAGGAATGGGCCTGAGGCTGTGAGGAATGCTGGGAGTTGGAGTCCAAAGCACCCAAGGAAGCCAGGGAGGGGGGGCCCAAGTTGGCCCAGGCCTGGTACCTCACATAATAATAAGAATAATTTCCCTCATTGGCCTCTCTCTGAAACCAACTTGCCTGGAGAGGTGGGTCTGAGGCCTACCTGGCGGGGATGTTGTGTTGGGTGAGGAAGGCCGGCCTCGCTCTCCTCTCTCTCTCTCTGCCTTCCTTCCGCTGCCGCCGCTGACGTCACTGCCCCGCGCGCCGTCTGGGTGACGTCAGGAGGAGAAGGGGCGGGGCTAGTGACGTCACCGTCCCGCGACGCAGCCAGGCTGGTTCTCCTCAGAGCGGCAGGCCTCTCTTTGGTTTTGGGTTTTCTGAAGGGAGTCCCGGCGGGAAGGGTTTGTTTGCTGGCTTCTTCTTTGTTTGTTTGTTTGTTTGTTTGTTTACACGCCAAAGCGGGTCGAGCGGGGCCTTGGCAACCGAAGCAGGAAAGGAGCCCAGGGAGGGGGCGGGGCCTGGAACGGGGGGCGGGGCTTGGAAAATGACGTCACTGTAACTTAAGGAATGACCGCTCCAAGGGGTGGGCGGGGCCTCCTTCAGTGGGCGGGGCTTGGAAAATGACGTCACTGTAACTTAAGGAATGAAAGCTCCAAGGGGTGGGCGGGGCCTCCTTCAGTGGGCGGGGCTTGGAAAGTGACGTCACCATAACCTAAGGAATGAACGCTCCATGGGGTGGGCGGGGCCTCCTTCAGTGGGCGGGGCTTAGACAATGACGTCAGTGTAACTTAAGGAGTGAGAGAAGCTCCAAGGGGTGGGCGGGGCCTCCTTCAGTGGGCGGGGCTTAGACAATGACGTCAGTGTAACTTAAGGAGTGAGAGAAGCTCCAAGGGGTGGGCGGGGCCTCCTTCAGTGGGCGGGGCTTAGACAATGACGTCAGTGTAACTTAAGGAGTGAGGGAAGCTCCAAGGGGTGGGCGGGGCCTCCTGCTTTGGGCGGGGCTTAGACAATGACGTCAACCTGTCATTGGAGATTATCAGCTCAGTTTTAGATATGTTTGAGGTCATTTCCAACCATTATTATATTTAAGTTATTATTTGATTTTAATTTATTAATTAATATTTATGTTATTTTTATATTTTTCATGTTATTTTATTTATTAGTATTATATTAATTTATTATTTGCATTATGTTATTTATTTTATTATTTTATTTTGATGATTATTATGTATCATTCTATTTATTATATTATTATGTGATTATTATTTTTTATCATTTACTTCATTAGTGTTACTTTAGTTGATATTATTGACGTGAGCATTTTAACTATGTGATTATTATTTTATATTATTATTTACTTCATTAGTTTAATTGATATCATTTATGTTGTTAGCATTTTAACTATTTATGTCATTATTATTATTGATTTCATTAGTGTTACTTTAGTTGATATTATTTATGTTGTTAGCATTTTAACTATTTATGTCATTATTTTTATATTATTATTATTATTTACTTTATTAGTGTTACTTTAGTTGATATCATTTATGTTAGCATTTTAACTATGTGATTATTATTTTATATTATTATTTACTTCATTAGTGTTACTTTAGTTATTATTTATGTTAGCATTTAAACTATTTATGTCATTATTTATTATGATTTATTTCATTAGTGTTACTTCAGTTGATATTATTTATGTTAGCATTTTAACTATTTATATCATTATTTTTATATTATTATTATTATTATTATTTACTTTATTAGTGTTACTTTAGTTGATATTATTTATGTTGTTAGTATTTTAACTATTAATGTGATTATTATTTTATATCATTATTATTACTTCATTAGTGTTAGTTTAGTTATTATATGTTGTTAGTATTTTAACTATTAATGTGATTATTATTTTAGATTATTATTTACTTCACTAGTGTTACTTTAGTTGATATTATTTATGATGTTTACATTTTAACTATGTGATTATTACTTTACTTTTATTATTCTTATTATTATTTACTTCATTAGTGTTACTTTAGTTGATATTATTTATGTTGTTAGTATTTTAATTATTATTATTATTATTATTATTAATAATAGTTATTTTATCTCTTCTTCTTCCTCCACAGCCGCTCGCGATGTCAGGGCCCCTGCGGTGTCTCCGGCTGTTGCCGCTCCTGCTCCGCGGCAGAAGCGTTTTGGGGCCCCCCGGGCTCCCCCCATTTGGCCCCTGCCTGCACTGCGCTCCCAAAGGCCTTCCGCCGCTGCAAGCCAGGCACCTTGCTACCAAGAAGGCAAAAGGTAGGAAGCAGAGCCTGTACATCAAGGCATGGGCCAACTTGGGCCCTCCCTCCAGGTGTTTTGGAGGGCCCAAGTTGGGCTAGGCCTTCTCTAGATGGATATATAGAGATATAAACATATAGATCTCTGGTTGTACTGGTCCATTTAGTTTTCTTGGCAAGGATACTGGAGTGGTTTGCCATTGCCTTCCCC
>NW_026844589.1:34503422-34543422 GCF_025583915.1 Anolis sagrei ordinatus
GATAGATAGATAGCTATAATAGATATATACATAGATAGATACAGAGTGATAGATTTGGAAGAGATTCTCATGACCCATCTAGTCCAACTCCCTTTATTCTGCCAGGCAGGAAGACACCATCAAAGCCCTCCTGACGGATAACCATCCAGCCACGGATCAGATAAATAGATATAATAGATAGATACATAGATAGATACAGAGTCATAGATTTGGAAGAGACTCTCATGGCCCATCCAGTCCAACTCCCTGCCTTCTGTGAGGCAGGAAGACACCATCAAAGCCCTCCCGACAGATGACCATCCAGCCACAGATCAGATATAGATAGGTAAGATATAATAGATATCTTATTATATCTAGAGTCATAAGTTTGGAAGACTCTCATGGCCCATCCAGTGCAACTCCCTTCTTTCTGCCAGGTAGGAAGACACCATCAAAGCCCTCCCGACAGATGACCACGCAGCCACGGATCAGATCTAGATAAATAGATATAATAGATATATACATAGACAGATACAGAGTGATAGATTTGGAAGAGACTCTCATGGGCCATCCAGTCCAACACCCTTATTATGCCAGGCAGGAAGACACTACCAAAGCCCTCCCGACAGATGACCATGCAGCCACAGATCAGATATAGATAGATAACAGATATATACATAGATAGAGACAGAGTCGTAGATTTGGGAGGGACTCTCATGGCCTATCCAGTCCAACTCCCTTCTTTCTGTCAGGCAGGAAGACACCATCAAAGCTCTCCTGACAGATGACCATCCAGCCATAGATTGGATCTAAATAGATAGGTAACATAGATGTATACATAGATAGATCACAATCAGATTTGGAAGAGACCCTCATGGGCCATCCAGTCAAACACCCTTATTGTGCCAGGCAGGAAGACACTACCAAAGCCCTCCCGACAGATGGCCATCCAGCCATAGATCAAATATAGGTAGGTAGATATAGATTTGGAAGATAACCTCAAAGGTCACTCAGTCCAACCCTCTTATTATGCCAGACAGGAAGGCACCAACAAAGCCCTCCTGACAGATGGCCATGTATAGGTAGATAGAATAGATACATACATGCATACATACAGAGTCATCGATTTGGAAGAGAACCCCAAAGGTCATCCAGTCTAACCCCCTTCTGCCAGGCAGAAAGACACCATCAAAGCCCTTCCGACAGATGGCCATCCAGCCATAGATCAAATATAGATAGATAGAGAGTCATAGAGTTGGGCCATCTAGTCCAACCCCCTTTTTCCATGCAGGGAAAAGCAGCATCAAAGCCACCCAGCCTCTGTTTCAAAGCCTCCAAAGAAAGAGCCTCCACTGCAGGGAGTTCCACTGCTGAACAGCTCTTCTTACAGTCAGGAATAATAATAATAATAATAATAATAATAATAATAATAATAATAATAATAATAATCTTTGTTTATACCCCGCCACCATCTCACCAAAGGAGTGTTCCGGTGGAATCTCCTTTCCTGCCATTTGAATCCATTGCATCCCACTGTGATGTTTCCACAATCCCGTCCATTACTAAGGACTTAACCCTGTGCTTAACCAGGAAAGGCCCGTTTATGGCTAATGGCTTCCTGCAGGCGGCCAAGACAAGTGGAAGTTGTCCGCGGCTGCTGCTTCGGACGCCAACCGTTTGCAGATGGCCGGGCAGGAAAGGGGCAATTGCCACCAAATTAACCCCTTTGGAGATTGTCATCAAGACGTAGAGGAAGGTCAGTGGGGTGGAAACAGGGGAGCCCTCTGGGCAGCTAAACCTGGAAATCCCAACTGGATTCCCCCCTCCCCCCCCCCCCCCCCCCCTCCGCCACCCCGTTTCGCACCTCCGCCGCGGATCTTCCCGCTTCCCGCTCCCCTCCCCGCCAAGTGCCCTTTCCATCTGCAAATGTCATCTGCCACTCGGTCTGTCTTGAGGCGCGACATGGTACATTATACATGTTTTGGCCGGGTATTCATGCATAAATCAAAAACCACTGGCACGATATTGACACCCACAAATTTGGACACCAGACACCTCTCAGGCCAATGAGTGACCATCACTCAAAAAACACTGAAAAACACAGCAGAAGAGACTTAAAAGCCTATATATATATATATTACAATGCATGAGCAAGACCACATCTATACACAAATATATACACACACATCCACAAAACACATATACACAGACTGGGCCACAGCAACGCATGGCAGGGGACGGCTAGTATATATATAGTTATATAAACCCTGTCCATTCTTATGCTGCATTTGTGCAAATGCCCTCATTATATATGCACGCCAGTATCCAACAGCAGCCCATTCCTTCTCATGTATTTGGGGAAAATATTCCATATATATATATAGAGAGAGAGAGAGAGAGAGAGAGCTCTTGGCAGCACAATGGGTTAAACTGCTGAGCTGCTGAACTTGCTGACCAAAAGACTGGTGGTTTGAATCCAGGGATCGGGGTGAGCTCCTGCTGTTAGCCCCAGCTCCTGCCAACCCAGCAGTTTGAAAACACGCAAAATGTGAGAAGATCAACAAGTACCGCTCTAGCAGGAAGGTAATGGCACTCCATGCAGTCATGCCAGTCACATGACCTTGGAGGCGTCTGTGGACAACACCTGCTCTTCGGGTTAGAAATGGAGATGAGCACCGCCTACAGAGTCGGAACAGAACTGGATGTAATTTCAGGGGAAATCTGATGTACATTACAATAATAATTATGTATACTGTTTTATATATATATATATATATATATATATATATATATATATATATATATAAATGTCATGTTCGTTTGTGGGATTAACAGAACTCAAAAACCACTGGACAAATTGACTCCAAATTTGGACACAAGACACCTAACAACCCCATGTATGTCCTTCACTCAAAAAACTTGATTTTGTCATTTGGGAGTTGTCGTTCCAGGGATTTATAGTTCACCTACAATGAAAGAGCATTCTGAATCCCACCAACGATGGAATTGAACCAAACTTGGCACACAGTTCTCCCACGACCAACAGAAAATACTGGAAGGGTTTGGTAGGCAGTGTCCTTTGGTTTTGGAGTTGTAGTTCACCTACATCTAGAAAGCACTGTGGACTCAAACAATGATGGATCTGAGCCAAACTCTACACGAATACTCAATATGCTCAAATGTGAACACTGGTGGAGTTTGGGGGAAATAGAATCTTGACATTTGGGAGTTGTCGTTGCTGGGATTTATAGTTCACCTACAATCACAGAGCATTCTGAACCCCACCAACGATAGAATTGGGCCAAACCTCCCACACAGAACACCCATGTGGGCCACAGCAACGCGTGGCAGGGGACGGCTAGTATGTGTGTGTGTGTGTGTGTGTGTGTGTGTGTGTATATATATATATATATATATATATATACAGAGAGAGAGAGAGAGAGAATTTTTATAATAATTATTATAAAATTATATATATCTATATATGTGTGTAAAAGTTAAAAATTAATTTTTTAAAAAAGATAACCTTTTCAAGCTTGACTCTGCTTTTGTAAATGGCTGAAGCTCAGTCGTTCTACTGCTAGCGCTAGAAGCTTCTGATCTGCTAAACTGCTGCTGTTGCGGCTCTGCTGTTTCTGAATGCTTTCCCCCTTTCCTGGAAATAACCGTTGTCCTTCTTATTCCAGGGGCCCTGGATCATATCATGGTCTCCACAAAGGATGGGAAGTTCCCCCTGAACCAGCTGGGACAGGTCTCCCTGAAGTCTCCCCAGCTCATCCTGGTCAACATGAGCAACTTCCCGGAGGTCAGTCAGTGTGATGCTGGGTTGGTCTCCAGTGCAGTGTTTCCCCATAAAACCATATCCGTATCAGAAGGGAAGAAACGAGAGAGAGGTGCTCTATCGCTGCCTGGCCAGCAGTATCGCAGGGAAAACATGACCAAATGTAGGATATCAGTTCATAGAATCCCAGAGTTGGAAAGTGTGTGTCTATGTCTCCAGAGACAATCCATAAATGAGTTAGCATGAGTCCAAGTTAGGCAACCTATGCCACACGTGAACTAGAAGCAAGAACAAACATAGAACTTGAATACATGAATTTCAAGAACATGGGACCAAAAACCGAGAGCTGTTCAGCTGAAGACAACATTAATGTCACAATTGTACCAGCAGGAACCACTTTAAAAAGCCTCATCCCTCCCATAACATCATTCCGCACGCACCTGCTTCTCCTCTCCTTATCTCTAAGCCTCTGGGAATAGCAAGTCTGTCTTTGTTGCACACCCTGTCTCTGCAATTCCAAGCGCCTTGACATAGACAAACATTTGTCTCCCACATTTCTCAGCCTGCACTTCTGACAGGTGCCTGTTAGGGATTCCTCATCTTCGGAAGAGGAAGAGGAGCAGGGAAGTGCTCAGTAATTGGAGGGAGAAGAAGAATCAGACGATGAGGGTTTGAAAGTGCTCACATTTCTAGAGAGACGAAAAAAACACAGACGGCTGCTAGGAATTGTGGGAGTTGAAGTCCAAAACACCTGGAGGGAGGGCCCAAGTTGGCCCGTGCCCACCCTAGATCGAAAAAGTCATACTCCCATGCTCCAATATGCTGATGATAACGTAGTCTGTGCACATTCAGAAGACAGTCAACATCTGTTATAGAACTCCAATATGCTGATACATGAATTGTGGGAGTTGAAGTCCAAAACACCTGGAGGGAGGGCCCAAGTTGGCCTGTGCCTGTGCCCAGCCTAGATTGAAAGAAGTCATAGTCCTGCACTCCAATATGCTGATGATAATGTACTCTGTGCACATTCAGAAGAAGACCTACAACATCTGTTATAGAAATCCAATATGCTAATGATAACGTAGTCTGGGCTCATTCAGAAGACCTACAACATCTGTTATAGAACTCCAATATGCTGATATATGAATTGTGGAAGTCCAAAACACCTGGAGGGAGGGCCCAAGTTGGCCTGTGCCCAGCCTAGATTGAAAGAAGTCATAGTCCCACGCTCCAATATGCAGATGATAATGTAGTCTGTGCACATTCAGAAGAAGACCTACAACATCTGTTATAGAACTCCAATATGCTAATGATAACATAGTCTGGGCTCATTCAGAAGACAGTCAACATCTGTTATAGAACTCCAATATGCTAATGATAACATAGTCTGGGCTCATTCAGAAGACTGACAACATATAGAACTCCAATATGCTAATGATAACGTAGTCTGGGCTCATTCAGAAGAACTACAACATCTGTTATAGAACTCCAGTATGCTGATATATGAATTGTGGAAGTCCAAATCACCTGGAGGGAGGGCGCAAGTTGGCCCATGCCTAGTCTAAAGCCGCCGTGCTCCTCTTGGCTCTCAAAACCACAACAAATTGGGCCAAATGCAGTTTGTGCAGCTTGAGTCAAAGATCTCTGTGCCTCTTCCTCTTTGCAGGGCTGGGGGTTTCGCCCACCGAAGGGGTCGAATGCCTCTTGGGTCAAACCCCCCCCCCCCGCCCGCCCCTGTTTTCTCTCCAACGGCGCTCCAGGCGTGGCCAACCGCGAAGCCCAGGCCTCCCGCTAATCCCTTTTCGGTTTGACACGTTTCCACGCCGCAATGTGGAATGAGTTAGGGAGACGTGGAATCAGATCCCGGAACATTTCATCCGGCGCTTGGCAAAGTCCAGAGTCCCGTCCCCGTCCCGGGGGGAATCCCCTCGCCGTCTGCGTTGCCTCAAAAGCGTCGGGATGGTTTCCATTTTCTTTGTGGCTTTCTCAATCCCTGTCCCCCCCATGCCGTGCTATCCCTCCGATGCCTTGAGAGAAGCCGCTCGCCCGTCGGGTTTGATCAAAGCGCCGCTCGCCGACGTCACGTCCTGATCCCGGCCGGCCACCGGACTTAAACGTTTCCATGTTCTGTCAAGGCACATTGCTCTCCGTCAATGGAGACGCCGCGCCTGGAAATAATTATTGGCTAATTCCCCCCGACTGTTTGATCTCCGCCTTCCTCTCTTTGCAGAGCACAGCTGCGGCCGTGAAGGCCATCCGGGAGAGTGGGATGGGACTCAATCCCGAAGCGGACGGGACACTCCTGCGCATCCCCGTCCCCAAGTAAGCCACGCCGGCATTTCTGCCAGGGTGGGGGCTGAGGATGATGAGGATGATGATGTGTGGCTCAAGTCGGCTAACAATCCCAAACTTTGGTCATAGTTTGAATAGCACAATACAAAATAATAATAATAATAATAATAATAATAATAATAAGAAGAAGAAGAAGAAGAAGAAGAAGAAGAAGAAGAAGAAGAAACACAACAAGATGAGTCCACAGCAGACAACACTGCTGGCTGTATTATTATTATTATTATTATTATTATTATTATTATTATTATTCACAACAAGATGAGTCCAAAGCAGACAAGATCACACCGCTGGCTGTATTATTATTATTATTATTATTATTATTATTATTATTATTATTCACAACAAGATGAGTCCAAAGCAGACAAGATCACACCGCTGGCTGTATTATTATTATTATTATTATTATTATTATTATTATTATTATTATTATTATTACAAGCCAGTCAAGGTGGTCCCAGTGGTGAATGGCACACTGGCTGAGGATGATGAGGATGAGGATGGTGTGTGGCTCAAGTCGGCTAACAATCCCAAACTTTGGTCATAGTTTGAAAAGCACAATACAAAATAATAATTAGAAACACAACAAGATGAGTCCACAGCAGACAAGATCACACTGCTGGCCGTATTATTATTATTATTATTATTATTATTATTACTATTTTTATTATTATTATTACAAGCCAATCAAGGTGGTCCCAGTGGTGAACGGCACACTGGCTGAGGATGGTGTACGGCTCAAGTCGGCCAATAATCCCAAACTTTGGTCATAGTTTGAAAAGCACAATACAAAATAATAATAATAATAATAATAATAATAATAATAATAATTAGAAACACAACAAGATGAGTCCACAGCAGACAAGATCACACTGCTGGCTGTATTATTATTATTATTATTATTATTATTGTTATTATTATTATTATTATTATTACAAGCCAATGAAGGTGGTCCCAGTGGTGAACGGCACACTGGCTGAGGATGATGAGGATGAGGATGGTGTGTGGCTCAAGTCGGCTAACAATCCCAAACTTGGTCATAGTTTGAAAAGCACAATACAAAATAATAATTAGAAACACAACAAGATGAGTCCACAGCAGACAAGATCACACTGCTGGCCGTATTATTATTATTATTATTATTATTATTATTATTATTATTATTATTATTACTATTTTTATTATTATTATTACAAGCCAATGAAGGTGGTCCCAGTGGTGAACGGCACACTGGCTGAGGATGGTGTACGGCTCAAGTCGGCCAATAATCCCAAACTTTGGTCATAGTTTGAAAAGCACAATACAAAATAATAATAATAATAATAATAATAATAATAATAATAATAATAATTAGAAACACAACAAGATGAGTCCACAGCAGACAAGATCACACTGCTGGCCGTATTATTATTATTATTATTATTTTTATTATTATTATTACAAGCCAATCAAGGTGGTCCCAGTGGTGAACGGCACACTGGCTGAGGATGATGAGGATGGTGTGCAGCTCAAGTCGGCTAACAATCCCAAACTTTGGTCATGGTTTCAAAAGCACAATATAAAATAATAATAAATAATAATTAGAAACACAACAAGATGAGTCCACAGCAGACAAGATCACTCCGCTGCCTGTTGTATTATTATTACTATTATTATTATTATTATATAATAATAATAATTCTGACGTGTCTACATAAAGTGCGTCATGGAGGGAGAAAAAGTGCTGAGGTAAGGCAGGTTAAAAGGACCACTTCAGTGCAAATGAGCTACCTGTGGCCGCCTGTGTTGCCTGATTACACGCCCTGACGCCTTGACGCCTGTGTTGCTTGTCAACTGACTGTGCTGCGCAATCCGTTGTGCGGACTGACTGTGTTGACCGATTGTGTGTTGTACGTTATATGGACTAACTGTGTTGACCGACCATTCCTCTGCCTTGGGGCATTATCATCCTGTGTGCAACGTGTGTCGAATCTCTGCCATCCATGTGACGCCTACCATCGCGTCCACTGTTCCACCTCCAGAAGGACTACCGTATATTCCGGCATATAAGGCGACTGGGAGTATAAGACGACCCCCAACTTTTCCAGTTAAAATATAGAGTTAAGACGGCTCCCATGCATAAGACTACACCCGCGTATAAGACGACCCCTGACTTTTGAGAAGATTTTCTTGGGTTAAAAAGTAGTCTTATACGCCAGAATATACTGTAGGTTAAAGTGGTCATTGTATTATAATTATATGCTATAATTAATTTTTATCAACGATTTGAACGGTGCTGTTATTTCTAGCTCGGCACTTTAATTTACCAATCACTTATAATTATATGTTACAATAATTCTTATCAACATTGAACGGTGCTGCTAAATTTCAATCCTAGCACTTTAGCTGCCAGCACTTTAGCTCATTTGCACTGAAGTGGTCCTTTTAACCTGCCTTACCTCAGCACTTTTTCTCCCTCCATGACGCACTTTATGTAGACATGTCAGAATCAAGTGTTATGCCTATTGCACTTTAACAAGTGTTATGCCTATTGCACTTTAACAACTTTCTATATCTGTGTTATGCCTATTGCACTTTAACAACAAGTGTTATGCCTATTGCACTTTAACAACTTTTTATTATCTGTATAGTTGATATAATTTTGTGTGCACTTTAAGAACGAGGGATAAGCGGATTGACAGTGTTTTATTGTGAATTTTCTACATCCCCACCCATGCTACTATCCATTCCCTGGTATTGGTATCTGTTAACCCTTCTTGTAACCAGTGGTAGTATAGGTAAGGAATGGAGTGGACTGAGGAGTCCCGGAAGTAATATAGCATGGGATGAAGCTATGAATGTAGACTGCGTCATGGAGGAGGGAGGGTGTTCCAGTGGCCGGGGAGCCCCCATAGAAGTCGTGGTGGGGAGGGGGAGATACGGGAAAGGGAGACCTTTAATTCGGCCTAGGGAACGTGGATCAACATTAGTAATTCCAAAGCGGTCTCCTGATGTGGGAAGTCGGTGTAACCAGGAAGGCGGTCCCTCCGGGTTGAAGGTGGTGCTGTTGAACGCCAGATCTGTCAATGGTAAAACAGCTTTCATCCAGGATTTGATCCTGGATAAACGGGCAGATCTGGCGTGCATCACAGAGACCTGGCTGGATGAAGCTGGAGGAGTGAATTTAACCCAGCTTTGTCCACCAGGTTTCTCTGTGCAGCACCAACCGAGATCCGGAGGGCGGGGAGGCGGGGTTGCAGTGGTCTATAGAGATTCCATTCGTCTGACCAGGGGCCCCATCCCGCAGTCAACAAAATTTGAATGCGTCCACCTGAGGGTGGGTGACCGGGACAGTTTAGGGATTCTGTTAGTGTACCGTCCACCTCGCTGCACTACAGACTCCCTGACTGAGCTAGCGGGGGTGGTCTCGGACCTGGCGTTGGAGTCCCAACGGCTACTTGTGCTGGGGGACTTCAACGTCCATGCCGAGGCCATCTTATCGGGAGCGGCTCAGGACTTCATGTCTACCATGGCAACCATGGGGCTGTCCCAACAGGTATCTGGCCCCACCCACAGTGCTGGACATACATTGGACTTGGTTTTCTGTCAGGGATGGGAGGAAGGTGGCGGTGTTGAGGAGTTATCCATCTCTCCGTTGCCATGGACCGACCACCACCTGGTCAGCTTTAGACTCACTGCACCCCCTAACCTCCGCAGAGGTGGAGGACCCATTAAGTTGGTCCGCCCCAGGAGGCTTATGGATCCGGATGGATTCCTGACGGCTCTTGGGGAATTTCCCGCCACCTCGGTTGGTGATCCTGTTGATGCCCTGGTCGCTCTCTGGAATGGGGAGATGACTAGGGCAATAGACACGATCGCTCCAGAACGTCCCCTCTCAAGTAGCCGAGCTAAACCAGCTCCTTGGTTCACTGAGGAGCTGGCAGCGTTGAAGCGAAAGAAGAGGGAACTAGAGAGCGTGTGGCGTTTGAATCCGAGCGAGCCAAATCGAACACGGTTTGTGTCCTTTTTAAGGGCATATGCCGCGGCAATAAAAGCCGCAAAGAAGACTTTCTTTGCGGCCACTATTGCGTCTGCAAAGAACCGTCCGGCTGAACTGTTCCGAGTTGTCAGAGGCCTTTTAAAACCCTCCATTCAGGATGGGTGCCCTGATGACTCGGCAGCTCGCTGTGAAGCCTTTGCTCAGTTCTTTGCAGACAAAGTCGCTTTGATCCGCTCTGGACTGGATACCATATTAACGGCAGTCTCTGAGGATGTAACCCGAGCATCTGCTTGTCCGCTTTTGTTGGATTCATTTCAATTGGTTCAATCCGAGGATGTGGACAAGGTGCTTGGAGGAATGAGAGCTACCACATGCATCCTAGACCCCTGACCATCCTGGCTTCTGAAGGAGGCCAGAGGGGGATTGGCTGAGTGGGTGAAGGTGGTGGTTAATGCCTCCCTTCGGGAAGGCAAAATTCCAGCCAGCTTAAAGCAAGCTGTGATAAAACCGCTGTTGAAAAAACCATCACTGGACCCCACTCAATTCGTCAACTATCGGCCTGTTTCCAATCTCCCCTTCTTGGGCAAAGTCCTGGAACGTGTGGTGGCCTCACAACTCCAGGCATTCTTGGTAGACACGGATTATCTGGACCCGGCACAGTCTGGCTTTAGGCCGGGGCATGGTACCGAGACAGCTTTGGTCGCCTTAGTCGATGATCTGCGCCGGGAGCTCGACAGGGGGAGTGTGTCCCTGTTGGTGCTGCTGGACCTCTCAGCGGCCTTCGATACCGTCGACCACGGTATCCTTCTGGGACGCCTCGCGGGAATGGGTCTTGGAGGAACTGTTTTACAGTGGCTCCGCTCATTCCTCGAGGGTCGGTCTCAGAAGGTGTTACTGGGGGACTCCTGTTCAACCCCACAACCTTTGTCTTGTGGGGTTCCTCAGGGTTCAATATTGTCTCCCATGTTGTTCAACATCTACATGAAGCCGCTGGGTGAGATCATCCGGAGTTTCGGGGTGCGATGTCATTTGTACGCAGATGATGTTCAACTCTGTCACTCCTTTCCACCTGTCACTAAGGAGGCTGTCGAGGTCCTGAACCGGTGCTTGGCTGCTGTGACGGTCTGGATGGGGGCGAACAAATTGAAATTGAATCCAGACAAGACAGAGGTACTCCTGGTCAGTCGCAAGGCCGAAGAGGGCATAGGGTTACAGCTGTGTTGGATGGGGTCGCACTCCCCCTGAAGACGCAGGTTCGCAGCTTGGGTGTGATCCTGGATTCATCGCTGAGCCTGGAACCCCAGGTTTCGGCGGTGACCAGGGGAGCATTTGCACAGTTAAAACTTGTGCGCCAACTGCGCCCGTACCTTGGAAAGCCTGACTTGGCCACGGTAGTCCACGCTCTGGTTACATCCCGTCTACTACTGCAATGCTCTCTACGTGGGGTTGCCTTTGAAGACGGCTCGGAAGCTCCAATTAGTCCAACGGTCGGCAGCCATGATACTAACTGGAGCGGAGCGCAGGGAGCGCACAACTCCTCTGCTGCACCAGCTCCACTGGCTGCCGATTTGCTACCGGGCTCAAGTCAAAGTGCTGGCGTTGGCCTTTAAAGCCCTAAACGGTTCTGGCCCAACCTACCTATCCGAACGTATCTCGGCCTATCAGCCCACCAGGACCCTAAGATCTTCTGGGGAGGCCCTGCTCTCTATCCCGCCTGCTTCACAGGTGCGGCTGGCGGGGACGAGAGACAGGGCCTTTTCTGTGGTGGCCCCTCGGCTCTGGAACGCCCTTCCCATGGAGGTAAGATCAGCCTCCTCGCTGATGGTATTCCGAAAAAGACTAAAAACTTGGATGTTCAAGCAGGCATTTGGTTAATTCGGTGCAATGAATGTGTCGACTACGGATTGGTAATATGGATGATGCAATTGGACCACGATTTTAGTTAGGAAATGTATTGGATTGTGATTTATGTGAAATATTGTGTATTATGTTTTTTATGGTTTTAATTGTATACTGTGTACTGTATATTCTGTTGTAAACCGCGTTGAGTCGCCAGTTAGGCTGAGAAACGGCGGTATACAAGGACAGTAAATAAATAATAAATAAATAAGACAACTCTTAAGAGAACTATTCCTTTGTAAATAAATAAATAAATAAATTATTATTATTATTATTAGAAGCCAGTCAAGGTGGTCCCAGTGGTGATCGGCACACTGGTTATAGTATCTAAAGACCTTGGCCTGCACTTAAACACAATCGGTGCTGACAAAATTACCATCTGCCAGCTGCAAAGTAAATTAAAGATTGAGTTGCAAAGACTCTGGCACAAGCTAGTAAAGGTGGTCCCAGTGGTAACTGGCACCCTGGGTGCAGTGCCTAAAGACCTTGGCCTGCACTTAAACACAATTGGCGCTGACAAAATCACCACCTGTCAGTTGCAGAAGGCCACCCGACTCGGATCTGCACACATAATAATAATAGTAATAATAATAACAATAATAACAATAATAACAATACATCACACAGTCCTAGACGCTTGGGAAGTGTCTGACATGTGATCCAATATAATAATAATAATAATAACAACAATAATAATAATAATAATAATAATAATAATAATAGGAAGTGTCCGACATGTGATCCAATATAACAACAACAACAATGTGTGTGTGTGTGTGTGTGTGTTTGACTGCATTTTATTGAATGTAAGCGCAACCTATTTTTAAATTATTATTATTGTTGCATTGTTGTGAGTTTTTCAAGCTGCCTGACCATGTTCTGGAAGCATTCTCTCCTGACTTTTTGCCCACATCTATGGCAGGCATTCCTAGAGGTTGTGAGATCTCTTGGAAACTAGGCAAGTGAAGTTTATATATATCCCTGTGGAATGATGTCCAGGGTGGGAGAAAGAACTCTTGTCTGTTGGAGGCAAGTGGGAATGTTGCCATTGGCCAGCTTGATTAGCATTGAATAGCCTTGCAGCTTCAAAGCCTACCAAAAATCTAGAATCAGGACAGTAAATATAAAAAAAACACTCAGTAAACAGGGGAATTCTAGACAGGAAACCATCAGAGCCAGCTAATACCTCCCAACAAAGGATTCCCCCAGGCAGTAGGCAGCCAGGCTTTGAAGCTGCAAGGCTATACAATCAAGCTGGCCAAAAGGCAATATTTTGGAGGAAGGGTTGGGCCAAACTACCTCTGCCAAAGGGAACCCTAAGTGGGACAAAAATAACCGGTCAGTCCGGATACTTCTTTAGCCCAAACTTTTTTCCTTTTTGGTCATCCAGGGTGACCCGCGAACACCGGGAGAGCCTCGCTGCCGTGGCCAAGCAGCTGACCAACAAGGCCAAGGATTCCCTGCGGAAGGTGCGGGCCGCGGCCGTCAGCCGGACCAAGAAAGCCAAAGGCACCGTCTCCGAAGACACCGTCCGGCTGATAGAGAAGCAGGTACCGTGGGGTCAGTTTCCTTCTTGCAGTACCATTGCTTCACTGGGAAGGGAGTTCAGTTGTGGAACTCACTGCCCCATGATGCCTTAGCAGTGTGACCCAGCCAAGTAGCCCAAAGTGATAAAAAGAACAAAAACAGACAGACCAATGTGAAATCTTCCTTGGGAGGCTTTCTTATAGCAAAATAATATGGTGGCACTATTTACAAGAACAAGGTTTCCATGACACAAATAAAGTTCAACCGTCATACTGGAGCTTCACACGTGAGGTGTTCTCATACTGAGGCCTACTAACACACTGAGGCCTACCTCACACAGAGGCTTCTCTCACAGACGGAGGTGAACCAACTCTGAAGTCTTCTCATACTGAGGCCTACTAACACACTGAGGCCTACCTCACACAGAGGCTTCTCTTACAGACAGAGGCGAACTAACGCTGAAGCCTTCTCATACTGAGGCCTACTAACACACTGAGGCCTACCTCACACAGAGGCTTCTCTCACAGACAGAGGCAAACTAACACTGAAGCTTTTTCATACTGAGGCCTACTAAAACACTGAGGCCTACCTCACACAGAGGCTTCTCTCACAGACGAAAGGCGAACTAACACTGAAGCCTTCGCATACTGAGGCCTACCTCACACAGAGGCTCATCTCGCAGACAGAAGCGAACTAACGCTGAAGACTTTTCATACTGAGGCCTACTAACACACAGAGGCCTACCTCACACAGAGGCTTCTCTCACAGACAGGCGAACTAACACTGAAGCCCTTTCACACTGAGGCTTATCTCACATAGAGGCTTCTCTCAAAGACAGAGGTGAACTAACACTGAAGCCTTTTCATACTGAGGCCTACTAACACACAGAGGCCTACCTCACACAGAGGCTTCTCTCACAGACAGAGGCGAACTAACACTGAAGCCCTTTCACACTGAGGCTTATCTCACACTGAGGCTTCTCTCAAAGACAGAGGTGAACTAACACTGAAGCCTTTTCATACTGAGGCCTACTAACACACAGGCCTACCTCACACAGAGGCTTCTCTCACAGACAGAGGCGAACTAACACTGAAGCCTTTTCATACTGAGGCTTACCTCACATAGAGGCTTCTCTCACAGACAGAAGCGAACTAACACTGAAGCCCTTTCAAACTGAGGCCTACTAACACACTGAGGCTTCTCTCAAAGACAGAGGTGAACTAACACTGAAGCCTTCACATACTGAGGCCAACCTCACACAGAGGTTTCTCTCACAGACAGAAGTGAACTAACACTGAAGCCTTTTCGTACTGAAGCTTACCTCACATAGAGGCTTCTCTCACAGACAAAGGTGAACTAACACTGAAGCCTTCGCACACTGAAGCCTACTAATACACTGAGGCCTACCTCACACAGAGGCTTCTCTCACAGACAGAGGTGAACTAACCCTGAAGCCTTCACATACTGAGGCCTACTAACACCTTGAGGCCTACCTCAGTGCTTGACTCACATTTTTGTCATTAAAAATACCTAGTTACTGTTGAATCTTTCTGACAGTCCACCTAAGGCGCTGCTCACCTTGTCCTGTGTCTCTTCTTCTTCCCCCAACTTGGCCGCAGGTCCAGCAAATGACAGACGACGCTGTGGCTGAAATGGAGAAGCTGCTGGCCTCCAAGACGAAGGAGCTGCTGGGGTGAGGATCCTCACAGGCCGCATGTCTGGCGCGTCGTCCTTCTGCGTTTCGCTCTCGAAATGGACTGGCTCTGCTGTCGTGGCTTTGGCACCGAACAGGACGCTGGCTTTTTGTCAAGTGCCGCTTGGACAGCGATGCCAGGTAAATACGGGCCGCGTGGGGCAAGGCTGTGGGAGAAATGCCGCCTGGAAGGCACCCCGGTCTGTAAGGACGTCTCCATTCGCTGGCCTGGCTTTTGGGGAAAGGTCGGGGCCGCCGCCTCGCTTGCGAACCTGCTTGGCTTTGTAATAAAGGATTCCCAACTGAATCATTCCTCTCTTTGGGCTTTGTGGCCCTCCAGGTGTGTTGGGTTCTCCGGACTCCTGGGAGTTGTCGTTGGGCTTCTTTGTCATTGTTACGTTGTTGACAAGAGATTCTCCATCGTGGTCCCTGTGAAATACACGCATATGGTATTATATCCTGCACACAAAATACCATATGTGCAAATTTCACAAAGAAACACGATTACAGGTAAGCAACCCTTACTTACCAAGGGCCACCCATCCCACACTACACTGACCACGAGGCCCGTACTACACAAGAAATGGAAAAGCGGGGAAAGCGTCAAAGAAGAATTCAAACAGTCAGCAAATGCAGGGAAAAGGTTCGTCAGGCTAAGGCACAAAATGAGCTCAGGCTTGCCAGAGAGATCAAAAATAATAAAAAAGGGATAATGGCAGGAGGGGGTTGGACTAGATGGCCCTTGGGTTTTCTTCCAATTCTATTTCTATTTATTATTATTATTATTATTATTATTATTATTATTATTATTATTAAGGCTGGGTGGCCATCTGTCGGGGGTGCTTTGATTGTGCTTTTCCTGCATGGTGGAAGGGGGGTGGACTAGATGGCCCATGGGTATTATTGTTGTTGTTATTATTATTATTATTATTATTATTATTATTAAGGGTGGGTGGCCATCTGTTGGGAGTGCTTTGATTATGCTTTTCCTGCATGGCAGAAGGGGGGTGGACTAGATGGCCCATTGGTTTCTTCCAACATTATTATTATTATTGTTGTTGTTGTTGTTGTTATTATGGCTGGGTGACCATCTGTCGAGGGTTCTTTGATTGAGCTTTTCCTGCATGGCAGAAGGGGGGGGGGTGTGGACTAGATGGCCCATGGGTATTATTATTATTATTATTATTATTATTATTATTATTATTATTACTATTATTATTATGGCTGGGTGGCCATCTGTCAGGGGTGCTTTGCTTGTGCTTTTCCTGCATGGTGGAAGGGGTGGACTAAATGACCCATTGGTTTTCTTCCAACTCTATTATTATTACTATTATTATTATGGCTGGGTGGCCATCTGTCGGGGGTGCTTTGCTTGTGCTTTTCCTGCATGGTAGAAGAGGTGTGGACTAGATGGCACAAGGGTTTTCTTCCAACTCTATTATTATTATTACTATTACTATTACTATTATTACTATTATTATTATTATTATTATTATTATTATTATTTAGGCTGGGTGGCCATCTGTTGGGGGTGCTTTGATTGTGCTTTTCCTGCATGGCAGAAGGGGGGTGGACTAGATGGCCCATGGGGTCCCTTCCACCTCTATGATTCTAGGACCATCTTTTGGATGTGGGTTCGAGTATTGTCACCCTTTCTAAATCCCATTTCCAAAGGGAAGCCAGGCCTTGGCAGTGGGGGGAGCCTTCCTCCTCCTCCTCCTCCTCCTGGGATGCTGGGCCTTGATTGGGGCGTCTCTGGCGCCTTCTCGAGTGGGTCTTCTGTCTTTTTAATCACCGGAGGAGCTCATTACGGCCTCCCTCCCTCCCACGCCTGCCCCCCCCTCCAGTCCTCGAGCCCCCGAGCCGGCGGCGGCAGCGGATGAATATTGGATGATTTCCTTCCCTGCGCAGGCAATCAACACTTTTGCATGAAATTTCCCCTCTTTTCGCTCGCTCGAATTTCAATTGACCCCCGGCTCCTGTGGCGGCAGGCGCAATACACATGCAAATGAGACCCAAGCGCACGCTCATCCAGAGAGAGAGGGGCCTCCGGGGCTGGCACCCCCCTATGCAGCCGGGGTGGGACCCCCTCACTCAATGCATTCGATGGTCAGCGTTGAACCCAAATGCCCTCTGACGCACACTGAGCTGCATTATGGGGTCAGTGTCCAACCATGCCATGCCGCCTGAGCTACGTATGGTCAGCATAGAGCAGGCGTGGGCAAAGTCGGGCCTTTCTCCAGGAGGTTTGGACTTCAACGCCCACAATCCCTGTTAGGAAATGTGGGAGTTGCCATCCAAAACACCTGGAGAAAGGCCCAATTGGCTCAGGCCTGTGAGAGAGAGATACATAGATGGTAGATGGATTGCTAATAGATCAATGGATGAATGATAGATGGTACATACACACATACATACGGCACATAGATGATAGAGAGATAAATGGATGATACATAGATGATGATACCTACATAGATACATGGATGATAGATACATACATACATCGATGATAGGTGGATTGATAATAGATCAATAGATCAATAGATGGATGGATGATAGATGGATAGATAAATAAATGGATGATACATACATACAGTACATAGATGGTAGATACATCTCATAGATGATTGACAAATGGATGATACATAGATGATGACACCTACATAGATATATTGATGATAGATAGATGGATGATAGATACATACATGATAGATACATACATACATAGATGATGGATTGATAATAGATCAATAGATGGATGGATGATAGATAGATAATACATAGATGATGACACCTACATAGATATATCGATAATAGATAGATGGGTGATAGATACATGCATACATAGATGGATTGATAATAGATCAATAGATGGATGGATGGATGGATGGATGATAGATAGATAGATAGATGGATGATACATAGATGATGACACCTACATAGATATATTGATGATAGATAGATGGATGATAGATACATACATACATAGATGATAGATGGATTGATAATAGATCAATAGATGGATGGATGGATGGATGGATGGATGGATGATAGATAGATAGAAAGATAGATAGATAGATAGATAGATAGATAGATAGATAGATGATACATCCATACAGTACATAGATGGTAGACAATACAGAGATAAATACATGGATGGATGATATATATGTTGCTTACCTGTAAACATAGTTTCCCAAAACCATATGTACAATTCATAGCTGACCACAACGTGAAAATATACATACATAGATGACGGATTGATAATAGATAAATGATTTATTTATCGTGTCATCAGCAACCATTGTATCACAATTCTAACAGAACAAAACAAACACACAGATTAAAAAGAAAAAAGGAAAAAAAACACACAGATTTTGCAAATTTGGTAGTTGGTTAAATGTCCTTTGAGCAGTATCTGGCCACTTGGAGTGCCTCTGGTGTTGCCGCAAGGAGGTCCTCCCTTGTGCATCATGTGGCAGGGCTCAGGGTGCATTGCAGCAGGTGGTCAGTGGTTGGCTCTTCTCCACACTCGCATGCCGAGGATTCCACCCTGTAGCCCCATTTCTCCCTTATGACATTCCGCAAGAGACTAAAGACGTGGTTGTTTGAGAAGGCGTTTGACTAAGTGCTACAACAATTGGCAATGATGATTGGAACGGAATATGGATAACCAGATTGGTTTGTGATTCTACGATGAGACGTCGTGAATGATTTAGTGTAATTGTATTATTAATAGTGATGTTGTTATTGTTATTTGTGATATTGCCTTTATTGTAAATTGTTTTTTATATGTTGTACACCGCCGTGAGTCGCCCTAGGGCTGAGAACGGCGGTCTACAAATGCAGTAAATAAATAAATAGGTGATAGATGGATCGATAATAGATCAGTAGGATGAATGTACAGTACAAAGATGATAGATAGATGATCAATAGATAAATGGATGATACATAGCTGATATGTATGAAATGGATTGATGACAGATACATATAGTAGCTATGTGGAGCCCTCTCAGCCCAGTCATAGCTAACTTCTACATGGAACACTTTGAAAAACAAGCCCTGGAGACAGCAACCAAAAAGCCCACGATATGGTTCAGATATGTGGATGACACCTTCACCATTTGGAGCCATGGAGAAGAAGAACTCAACAGGTTCCTGGACCATCTGAACAGCATCCACCCAAACATATGGTTCAGATATGTGGATGACACCTTCACCATTTGGAGCCATGGAGAAGAAGAACTCAACAGGTTCCTGGACCATCTGAACAGCATCCACCCAAACATATGGTTCAGATATGTGGATGACACCTTCACCATTTGGAGCCATGGAGAAGAAGAACTCAACAGGTTCCTGGACCATCTCAACAGCATCCACCCAAACATATGGTTCAGAGATGTGGATGACACCTTCACCATTTGGAGCCATGGAGAAGAAGAACTCAACAGGTTCCTGGACCATCTCAACAGCATCCACCCAAACATATGGTTCAGATATGTGGATGACACCTTCACCATTTGGAGCCATGGAGAAGAAGAACTCAACAGGTTCCTGGACCATCTCAACAGCATCCACCCAAACATATGGTTCAGAGATGTGGATGACACCTTCACTATTTGGAGCCATGGAGGAAAAGAACTCAACAGGTTCCTGGACCATCTCAACAGCATCCACCCAAACATATGGTTCAGAGATGTGGATGACACCTTCACTATTTGGAGCCATGGAGGAAAAGAACTCAACAGGTTCCTGGACCATCTCAACAGCATCCACCCAAACATATGGTTCAGATGTGGATGACACCTTCACCATTTGGAGCCATGGAGAAGAAGAACTCAACAGGTTCCTGGACCATCTCAACAGCATCCACCCAAACATATGGTTCAGAGATGTGGATGACACCTTCACTATTTGGAGCCATGGAGGAAAAGAACTCAACAGGTTCCTGGACCATCTCAACAGCATCCACCCAAACATATGGTTCAGAGATGTGGATGACACCTTCACTATTTGGAGCCATGGAGAAGAAGAACTCAACAGGTTCCTGGACCATCTCAACAGCATCCACCCAAACATATGGTTCAGAGATGTGGATGACACCTTCACTATTTGGAGCCATGGAGGAAAAGAACTCAACAGGTTCCTGGACCATCTCAACAGCATCCACCCAAACATATGGTTCAGATATGTGGATGACACCTTCACCATTTGGAGCCATGGAGAAGAAGAACTCAACAGGTTCCTGGACCATCTCAACAGCATCCACCCAAACATATGGTTCAGATATGTGGATGACACCTTCACTATTTGGAGCCATGGAGAAGAAGAACTCAACAGGTTCCTGGACCATCTCAACAGCATCCACCCAAACATATGGTTCAGAGATGTGGATGACACCTTCACTATTTGGAGCCATGGAGGAAAAGAACTCAACAGGTTCCTGGACCATCTCAACAGCATCCACCCAAACATATGGTTCAGAGATGTGGATGACACCTTCACCATTTGGAGCCATGGAGAAGAAGAACTCAACAGGTTCCTGGACCATCTCAACAGCATCCACCCAAACATATGGTTCAGATATGTGGATGACACCTTCACCATTTGGAGCCATGGAGGAAAAGAACTCAACAGGTTCCTGGACCATCTCAACAGCATCCACCCAAACATCCAGCTCACCATGGAAAAAGAAAATGAAGGAAGACGGCCTTTTCTAGATGTCCTAGTCATCCGCAAACCAGATCAACAATTGGGTCACACCGTTGACAGAAACGGTGTGACCCAGATAGATATCGACATCAAAACTCCAACCATCACCCAAGTCAGAAAAGAAGCCCCATCAAAGCCTTGGCAGACCGTGCAAAAAGAATCTGCGAACCCCACCTCCTCCTCCAAGATGGACTGACCCACCTCATCTGGGCTCTCCAGGCCAATGGAGACTCCACCTCAGGCATCAGAAGAGCTGCAAGACCACCGAGAAGAAGCCACAAGAGTCAAGACCAAGATCCACCCAGAGGGAAAGTTTTCCTGCCATACATCAAGGGAACCACTGACCGCATAGGGAAGCTGATGAGGAAACACAACATACGAACCACCTACAGACCCACCAAGAAAATCCAACAAATGCTACGTTCAGCAAAGGACCAGAGGGATCCTCTCACCTCTGCAGGAGTCTACCGTGTACCATGCAGCTGTGGACAAGAAGTCTACATAGGGACCACCAAACGCAGACACGAATCAAGGAACATGAAAGGCACTGCAGACGACTTCAGCCAGAGAAGTCAGCCAGAGCAGAGCACCTGAGGAACCAGCCTGGACACAGCAGATTATTGGAGAACACAGAAGTGCTGGACCACTCGCACAACCACCATGTCAGACGACACAGGGAAGCCACTGAAATCCACAAGAAGCAGGTGGACAATTTCAACAGAAAGGAAGAGGCCATGAAAATGAACACAATCTGGCTACCAGTATTAAAAAACTCTAAAATTACAACAGCAAAACAGCAGAGAGGAAACAACCAGGCACATCTTAACACCTCTCAACAAAAGATTTTCCCAGGCTCAGCCAGGCCTTCAAATGCTAATGAAGGTGGTCAGTTGAAACATTCACACCTAGCTCCAGCAGAGAAGAGTCCTTTGTCCCACCCTGGTCATTCCACAGATATATAAACCCATTTTTCCTACTTCCATCAGACCTCACTACCTCTGAGGATGCTTGCCAGAGATGCAGGCAAAACGTCAGGAGAGAATGCCTCTAGACCATGGCCATATAGCCCGAAAAAACCCACAAGAACCTAGATACATATATACATACATAGGTGATACATGGATTGATAATAGATCAATGGATGGATGGATGATAGATGAGATATACATATGGTACATAGATGATCAATAGATAAATGGATGATACATAGCTGATATGTATGAATGGATGGATGACAGATACATATATACATACATAGGTGACACATGGATTGATAATAGATCAATGGATGGCTGGATGATAGATGATACATGCATACAGTACACAGATGATCAATAGATAAATGTCTGATACATAGATGATACCTACATAGAGACATAGGTGATAGATGATGGGTGGACGGAGGCTCCTCCCCGCTTGGCATCCTCATTAATGGGCTCCTAACGACCCCCGCTGTGCCTCCTCGGGGGGGGGGTCTGCTTTCCCCTCCCCGGTGGCCTCAGCCCCCCCCCCCTTTTCCTCTCCCATTTCCGGAGGGAGACCCCATTCTGGAGTCATGTCTCCAAAATAAACTCTCTAATCAGGTAAGCGATCCCATACGCTAAATTGCTCCCTGCCTGCCCGCCTGCAAGGGACGTCGTCTTGCACCGGACTTTTTGGGGAGAACAGAGTTGCAGAGGAAAGGAAGCAAGGCCCCTTTGGGAGGGGATAAATACGGATAGGAACCGCACCACTGACCTGGGTCCCTTCTGTTTTGGATCACGGCCACTGCAATGTCCAGGTGAGGCCCTGACCTCTGACCTGCCCGGTCTGAATGGTGAGGATGTGAAAAAATCAAAATAATAATAATAAAATATTCTCAGAAATAATCAGAAAAAATAAAGGAAAATATCAAATTGATAATAAAAATAAATATTCTTTGAAATAATCCAAAAACTAATGTAAAAAAAATCAGAATAACAATAAAAAAGATTCTCTGAAATAATCAGAAAAAAATAAAGGAAAATATCAAAATAATAATAAAAAATATTATCTGAAATAATCCAAAATGTAATGTAAAAAAAATCGGAATAAAAATAAAAAGGTTCTCTGAAATAATCAGGAAAAAATAAAGGAAAATATCAAAATAATAATAATAAATATTATCACAAATAATCCAAAAAATAATGTAAAAAATCAGAATAACAATAAAAAGATTCTCTGAAATAATCAGAAAAAATAAAGGAAAATATCAAAATAATAATAAATATTCTCTGAAATAATCCAAAAATAATGTAAAAAATCAGAATAATAATAAAAAAGATTTTCTGAAATAATCAGAAAAAAAGAAAGGAAAATATCAAAATAATAATAATAAATATTATCTGAAATAATCTCAAAAATAATGGAAAAAATCAAAATAATAAATAATATTCTCAGAAATAATCAGAAAAATAATGTAAAAAATCAGAATAATAAAAAAATCTCAGAAATAATAATAATGATAATAATAATAATAATAATAATAATAATAGTAATATTTATTTGTACCCCGCCACCATCTCCCCAAAGGGGTCTCGGGGCGGCTAACATGAGGCCAAGGCCAAAATTACAGTTCAACAAAATAAAATACAAAGAAGCAATAATAATGATAATAATAATACTAATAATATACTCTGAAATAATCACAAAAATAATGTTAAAAAATCAAAATAATAATAAAAAGTAGTGAATATTTTTGTGGTCATTATAAGGCATAATGACCCCAATGTCAGAGGAGGCCAAAAGCAAAACTTCAGCTCCCTGGATATTTATTATTATTATTATTATTATTATTATTATTATTATTATTATTATTATTATTATTATTATTATTAATCTCTATGGCTCAATGATAGATGAATGATAGGGCAGGTGAAGCCCTAATGGCCATTCCCTTTGCCGCCCTCTTGCGGACACAGGAATATTTGCACTTGCCTGGAGAGGCTGCTTTGCAATCCTTTGCTGCCATCCAGTGGCCAGACTGGAAACTGCATCTCGATATTATATTTCTCAAAATAACCACAGAAATAATGGGGAAAAAATGAAAATAATGAAAAATATTCTCTGAAATAATCACAAAACAATATAAAAATTCGAAATAATAATAAAAATACTCTCCCAAATAATGGGAAAACATCAACATAATAATAAAAAATATTATCCAAAATAATAACAAAAATAATGGAAAAATTCAAAATAATAATCAAAATATTATCTGAAATAATGAAAAAAATCAAAATAATAAAAAAAATATCTGAAATAATCCAAACATAATGTTAAAAAAATCAGAATAACAATTAAAAAATATTCTCTGCAATAATTCCAAAATAATGTCAAAATCAAACTAATAATAAAAATATTCTCTGAAATAATCCAAAAATATAATGTAAAAAATGAGAATAATTAAAAATATTATCTAAAAGAATCCAAAAATAATGGGAAAGAATCAGAATAATAATTAAAAATATTCTCTGAAATAATCCAAAAAGATAATGTAAGAAATCAGAATAATTAAAAATATTATCTGAAAGAATCCAAAAATAATGGGAAAAATCAGAATAATAATTAAAAATATTCTCTGAAATAATCACAAAAAAGGGGGGAAATTAAAAATAATAAAAATTTTCTCCTAAATTATGGGAAAAAACAAAATAAAAATATTCTCCAAAAAATGGGAAAAAATCAACATAATAATAAAAATATTATCCAAAATAATCACAGAAATAATGGAGAAATTCAAAATAATAATAAAAATATTATCTGAAACAATGGAAAAAATCAAAATAATAAAAAAATATCTGAAATAATGCAATAAATAATGTAAAAAATCAGAATAATAATTAAAATTATTCTCTGCAATAATTCCAAAATAATGTAAAAATCAAACTAATAATAAACTCTGAAATAATAAAACTAATAATAAACTCTGAAATAATCCAAAAAGATAATGTTAGAAATCAGAATAATTAAAATATTCTCTGAAATAATCCAAAAATAATGGGAAAAAATCAGAATAATTAAAAATATTCTCTGAAATAATCACAAAAAAGGGGAAAAATTCAAAATAATAAAAAAATTCTCCTAAATAATGGAAAAAAACAAAATAACATAGCAGTTCGAAAACATGTCCCATACCTTGGGAAGTCTGACCTGGCCATGGTAGTCCACGCTCTGGTTACATCCCGTATAGATTACTGCAACGCGCTCTACGTGGGGTTGCCTTTGAAGACTGCTCGGAAGCTTCAAATGGTCCAACGATCGGCAGCCAGGTTGCTAACAGGAGTGGCACTCAGGGAGCATACGACTCCTCTGTTGTGCCAGCTCCACTGGCTGCCAGTTTGCTACCGGGCACAATTCAAAGTGCTGGCTTTAGCCTACAAAGTCCTAAATGTTTCTGGCCCAGTCTATCTCTTCCTACGAACCCTCCAGGAACTTGAGATCGTCCGAGGAGGCCCTGCTCTCAATCCCGCCTGCTTCGCAAGCACGTCTGGCAGGGACGAGAGACAGGGCCTTCTCTGTGGTGGCCCCTCAGCTGTGGAACTCCCTGCCTAGGGACATTAGGTCAGCCCCCTCCCTCCCTCCCAACTTTCCGAAAACAAGTAAAAACTTGGTTCTTCGAGCAAGCATTTGGAACCCCAGAATAAGTAGACAAACTAGAGCTGGAAAATGACCCAGGAACGGCCCAAGACGATGGAACGGATGAGGACTGAACGAGAGGACTGTAATGTTTTTGCTTTATTAATGTATGTATTCTTATGGCATCGAATTGTGCCGACTGTGTATACCGCCCTGAGTCGCTGATATGGGCGGGATAGAAATGATGTAAATAAATAAGATGTAAATAGCTCAATAGGGAAGGTAACAGCGCTCCATGCAGTCATGCTGGCCACATGACCTTGGAGGTGTCTACAGACAACACCGGCTCTTTGGCTTAGAAATGGAGATGAGCACCATACCCCAGAGTCGGACACAACTGGACTTAATGTCTGGGAGAAACCTTTACCTTACCTAAGGCTTCAATGGAGGGTCAGAATAACAAGAGGGTGCAATGCTGGGTGTGTCCACAGGAGGGCGGCAAAGGACTGCACATAGGAGTCTACCCTGGAATGAGGGGCCAGGGCTCACCCTCTGCTCTGCTCTTCAGCCAACTTCCCTAAAACCACTAAGGAAATGCTAAATGTTCCTTAAATAATAAGTCAATGGAAAGAATGAGCTTTAGTACTTCAAAGTGGTGTGAAACTGCGTCCGTTCTCCCTCCTGGCTGCTTTATATATACTACCCCTGCACATTCCTCTTGTTTTCCCCCCCAAAATCCTCCTGTGCGCCAGGCCTTGAGAGTCATCCTTGCGTAGGATTAATAGGACATGCCACGGATTAAGTCCCAAATTCCTGAAGAGTCAGATTGTGCAGCTGGGAATACTCACTCGCGGCCATTGGCCTCTCCTCATCAGCTGCAGAACATCTGTTTACATACGTTTGCATCTCCTAAAATTGACTCTTCCATTCTTCCTTTGTTTGGGGGAATATATTCCCTTCCTTCCTCCCCTTGTAAGGTCCTGTTATTATTATTATTATTATTATTATTATTATTATTATTATTATTATTATTAGAAACACAAGAGCAGCAGACACTCTGCTGGCTGTTGAATTATTATTATTATTATTATTATTATTTATTATTATTAGAAACACAACAAGGTGAGTCCACAGCAGACACTTTGCTGGTTGTTGAATTATTATTATTATTATTATTATTATTATTATTATTAGAAACACAACAAGAGGAGTCCACAGCAGACACTCTGCTGGCTCTTGAATTATTATTATTATTATTATTATTAGAAACACAACAAGATGAGTCCACAGCAGACACTTTGCTGGCTCTTGAATTATTATTATTATTATTATTATTATTATTATTATTATTATTATTATTATTAGAAACACAACAAGAGGAGTCCACAGCAGACACTCTGCTGGCTCTTGAATTATTATTATTATTATTATTATTATTATTATTATTTGAAACACAACAAGATGAGTCCACAGCAGACACTCTGCTGGCTCTTGAATTATTATTATTATTATTATTATTATTATTATTATTATTATTAGAAACACAACAAGATGAGTCCACAGCAGACACTCTGCTGGCTCTTGAATTATTATTATTATTATTATTATTATTATTATTATTATTATTATTAGAAACACAACAAGGTGAGTCCACAGCAGACACTCTGCTGGCTCTTGAATTATTATTATTATTATTATTATTATTATTATTATTATTATTATTATTATTAGAAACACAACAAGATGAGTCCACTGCAGACACTCTGCTGGCTCTTGAATTATTATTATTATTATTATTATTATTATTATTATTATTATTATTAGAAACACAACAAGATGAGTCCACAGCAGACACTCTGCTGGCTCTTGATTATTATTATTATTATTATTATTATTATTATTATTATTATTATTATTATCTCAGGTGGACTAGATGACCTTTGGGAGCCTCTCTGGCTCTGAAACTAAGAACTACAACTCACTACAACTCACATCAAGTCTAAAATAGGCCCAATGAATCCATGGTTGAATCATGAGATAAATAGATATATAAAATTCACATTATTCCAAGGTGGATTAGACTACTTTTGGAAGCCTCTCCTAACTCTCATGGTCTATCGTTGTTGTTGTTGTCGTCGTCGTCTAGCATTGAGTGGAGACTCGAACTTGGGTCCCGTATGGCTCTGATACGGTCGTCTTCTCCTTCTTCGTGGTGCATGTTTGGGGTTTGCCAAACCTGCCAGATGGCTTTTGTGTAAATGGAAGCATCCGATGTTTGTTCGTCGATGTTTAGACTAACGAAGCGGTAGGTTCGCCAAGAATTTATCTTGAGCCGCCTGGGATGGAAAAAGGAAGAACGGAGGAACGCGGACGATAAATAGAAAAAGTGGGCGTGAAAAAGCTGAATTATCTATCCCCAAGTCACTTTGCAGGATTTGGAGCACGCAGATTCTGGCTCCATCGGGGTAGGTCTTTTGCAAAGCCAACAGGTCTCGCGTAATTATGAGCTAACAACAACAACAATTTATTTATCGTGTCAGATACGAATTGCAAATACAGTTATAATGTACAGAAAAATCACAAAGTTATAAACTTGGCCCTTGGAGTGCCTCTGGTGTTGCCGCAAGGAGGTCCTCCATCGTGCATGTGGCAGGTCTCAGGTTGCATGTGTTTTCCTCTCCCCCGCACTCGCATGTCGTGGACTCCACTTTGTGGCCCCTTTTCTTAAGGTTGGCTCTGCATCTCGTGGTGCCAAGCCTGTTCAGCTCCTTCCAAGTCTCCCGTCTTCTCTGTGTCCAGAAGGGAGCCTCTCATCCGGACACAGGCACCAATTGAGGTTCCAGGTTCTCACCTGCCACTTTTGGACTCTTGCTTGCTGAGGTGTTCCTGTGAGTATCTCTGTAGATCTTAGGAAGCTGTTTCTTGATTTAAGGTGTTGGCTCATTAGCTGATATCCAAACAGAGGATGGGCCGGAGATGTCACTGCCTTGGTCCTTCCATTACAGGCTGCTACTTCCCAGCAGATGTCAGGTGGTACAATACCAGCTAAAGAGTGTAATTTCTCCAGTGGTGTAGGGTGCAGACACCCCGTGATAATGCGGCATGTCTCATTCAGAGATACATCCACTGTTTTAGCGTGGTGAGATGTGTTCCACACTGGGCATGCATACTCAGCAGCAGAGTAGCACAGCGCAAGGGCAGATGTCTTCACTGTGTCTGGTTGTGATCCCCAGGTTGTGCCAGTCAGCTTTCGTATGATATTGTTTCTAGCACCCACCTTTTGCTTGATGTTCAGGCAGTGCTTCTTGTAGGTAAGAGCATGGTCCTGGGTGACTCCCAGGTATTTGGGTGCGCTGCAATGCTCCAGTGGGATTCCTTCCCAGGTAATAATCCTCAGAGCTCGGGATGCTTGTCTGTTCTTGAGATGAAAAGCACAGGTCTGTGTTTTAGATGGTTTAGAGATCAGCTGGTTTTCCCTGTAATAGGCAGTAAGAGCACCTAGAGCTTCGGAGAGCTTCTGTTCAACCATTTCTAATGCTCCCTGCTTGAGTGGTGATGGCACGATCATCAGCACAGATGAAGCTCTCTGTCCCTCCTGGCAGTGGCTGGTCATTTGTGTAAATGTTAAACATGGATGGAGCAACCTGGTTTTCCTTTTAGAAGGCAGTAAGAGCACCTAAAGCTTCAGAGAGCTTCTGTTCAACCATTTAAAAGCTGTCTGCTTGGGTGGTGATGGCATGATCATCAGCGTAGATGAAACTCTCTGCCCCTTCTGGCAAGTGGCTGATCGTTTGTGTAAATGTTAAACATTAGGAATCAGCTGGTTTTTCCTGTGTTTGGCAGTAAGAACACCTCAAGCTTTGGAGAGCTTCTGTTCATCCATTTCAAAGCTCCCTGCTTGAGTGGTGATGGCACGATCATCAGGGTAGATGAAACTCTCTGTGCCTTCTGGTAGTGGCTGATCATTTGTATAGATGTTAAACATTAGGAATCATCTGGTTTTCCCTGTAATAGGCAGTAAGATCACCTAAAACTTCAGAGAGCTGCTGCTCAACCATTTCAAAGTTCCGTGCTTGGGCGGTGATGGCACGATCATCAGCATAGACGAAGCTCTCTGTCCCTTCTGGCAGTGGCTGGTCATTTGTGTCAATGTTAAACATGGATGGAGCAAGCACACTCCCCTGAGGCAGGCCGTTCTTCTGTCTTCGCAACTGCTTCTCTGGCCCTGGAACTCAACAAAAAAGCTCCTGTTTTGTAGCAGGTTTCCTTTGAAGCAGGTGAGGTAGTGGCCGAGAGCAGGGCCTCTGCAGAAGATCTTAAATTCCTAGGTGGGACGTAGAAGGAGATACCTTCGGACAGGTATGTGAGTCCTTTGTGATTTTTTTCTCAGGAGGAGGCCATGATTTACAGCGTCATAAGCTGCTGACAAGTCTATGAAGACAACTCCTGTAATCTGCTGCCCTTCAAAACCATGTCCAATTCCGTAGATGTAAAAGGTTCATGAAGGTTGTTGTTCTCGTTTTCTAGTTGTCTGACTATTGGCTTCCTTCCTAGTTTAGTGGCAAGGTTGTGTTTCCTATTCTTCAGATGTTGATGTGCTATCTGATCTCTCTTTACGTTGGCATCGTTATTATTTTGTGAGGGATCATTGCTCAACCGTCTTCACAGTCTCCACGCCTTCTTGCCACTCCTGCCCACGTCGGCTTCTGTTATCAGCTTTATCCGCTGCTCCTTCTTGGCTTCAGAGATGGAGGACACAATGCTCTGCGCTGTTGGAGTTCAGCCTGTGATTGTGTTTCAAGAACAAGGTGCTTTGAATGTGGGGAATGATGGCAACGAGGTTCAAGATGGCAATGGTTTGGTCGATGATATTGATGCAGAGAATGACATAGAGGCACCTGTTCCAAGTGTAGTTTCCCATGAGAATGTTCCTTGGGATGATGGCTTACTCCCTGAATTGCTCCCAGAGCGTTCCCAGGATTTGGGGCTTGAAAATAACTCGGCACCTGCAGAAACTAATGAGCATATAGACAGGAGGGTGGAAATTAGCCAAAACAGGCAGCTCGACCAAGGCTTTCCCATGAGTATGTTCCTAGGGATGATGGTTTACTCCCCAAATTGCTCCCAGAGCGTTCCCAGGATTTGGGGCTTGAAAATAACTCGGCACCTGCAGAAACTAATGAGCATATAGACAGGAGGGTGGAAATTAGCCAAAACAGGCAGCTCGACCAAGGCTTTCCCATGAGTATGTTCCTAGGGATGATGGTTTACTCCCCAAATTGCTCCCAGAGCGTTCCCAGGATTTGGGACTTGAAAACAACTCGGCACCTGCAGAAACTAATGAGCATATAGACAGGAGGGTGGAAATTAGCCAAAACAGGCAGCTCGACCAAGGCTTTCCCTTGAGAATGTTCCTAGGGATGATGGTTTACTCCCTGAATTGCTCCCAGAGAGTTCCCAGAATTTGGGGCTTGAAAACAACTCGGCACCTGCAGAAACTAATGAACATATAGACAGGAGGGTGGAAATTAGCCAAAACAGGCAGCTCGACCAAGGATTTCACATGAGAATGTTCCTAGGGATGATGGTTTACTCCCCGAATTGCTCCCAGAGCGTTCCCAGGATTTGGGACTTGAAAACAACTCGGCACCTGCAGAAACTAATAGCATATAGGCAGGCGGGTGGAAATTAGCCAAAACAGGCAGCTCGACCAAGGCTTTCCCATGAGAATGTCCCTAGGGATGATGGTTTACTCCCCGAATTGCTCCCAGAGCGTTCCCAGGATTTGGGACTTGAAAACAACTCGGCACCTGCAGAAACTAATTAACATATAGACAGGCGGGTGGAAATTAGCCAAAACAGGCAGCTCGACCAAGGTCTTCAGCGTTCGGCCAGGCTTTGACAGATAAGGATGAGAGGCATTCAGGGAGAATGAAACCAATTTCTGAGTGCTTGGAATGGCTTAACGCGGGGGATATAAATTTCCAAGCCTGGGAAAGATAGTCAGATGAAGCATCGTTTCAGAACCCTGCTAAGTTCTTGCTCTTGTCTCATGGAAGCCTTGCTTGGAAGATTCATGTTTAAGGACTTCTTGCTGTATGGTTTGACTCTTCCTCTCTTGTGAATATATACTCATGCCTTGGATCAACGTTTCCTTGCTCCAGTGAATGAAAATACATCCTGCAGATCATTATGGTTGGGAGTCACAACAACATGAGGAACTGTATTAACGGGTCGTGGTATTAGGAAGGTGGAGAACCACTGTCCTACTCGGACAACAAGGGATCGCCTAAGTAAGTAAGTAAGTTTGTGCATGTGTTGTAATGTATTTTTGGGCATTTTAAGTCCCTTCTGGTGTGTTTTTCAGTGTTTTTATGAGTGATGGTCACTGGTTGGCCTGAGAGGTGCCTTGTGTCCAAATTTGGTGTCCATTCCCCCAGTAGCTTCTGAGTTGTGTTAATCCCACAAACGAACATTACATTTTTATTTATATAGATACATGAAGAATAACTACTATAAATATAACTACATATGCTTAGACATAGTGTGTGTATCATGCATCTATATGTGTGCATAGTGTGTGTGTGTGTGTATATATATATATATATATGCTTAGACATAGTGTGTGTATCATGCATCTATATGTGTGCATAGTGTGTGTGTGTGTGTATATATATATATATGCTTAGACATTGTGTGTGTATCATGCAGCTATATGTGTGCATAGTGTGTTTGTGTGTATATATGTATATATGCTTAGATATAATGTCTGTATCATGTATCTATATGTGTGCATAGTGTGTGTGTGTGTATATATATGTGTGCTTAGATATAATGTGTGTATAATGCATCTATATGTGTGCATAGTGTGTTTGTGTGTGTGTATATATATATATGTTTAGATATAATGTGTGTATCATGCATATATATGTGTGCATAGTGTGTTTGTGTATATATATATATCTGCTTAGATATAATGTGTGTATCATGCATATATATGTGTGCATAGTGTGTTTGTGTATATATATATATCTGCTTAGATATAATGTGTGTATCATGCATATATATGTGTGCATAGTGTGTATATATATATATCTGCTTAGATATAATGTGTGTATCATGCATATATATGTGTGCATAGTGTGTATATATATATCTGCTTAGATATAATGTGTGTATCATGCATATATATGTGTGCATAGTGTGTATATATATATATCTGCTTAGATATAATGTGTGTATCATGCATATATATGTGTGCATAGTGTGTATATATATATCTGCTTAGATATAATGTGTGTATCATGCATATATATGTGTGCATAGTGTGTATATATATATCTGCTTAGATATAATGTGTGTATCATGCATATATATGTGTGCATAGTGTGTATATATATATATCTGCTTAGATATAATGTGTGTATCATGAATATATATTTGTGCATAGTGTATATATATATATATATGTTTAGATACAATGTGTGTATCATGCATATATATGTGTGCATAGTGTGTGTGTGTGTATATATATATATATATATGTTTAGATATAATGTGTGTATCATATATATATATGTGTGCATGGTGTGTATATATTTATATATGTTTAGATACAATGTGTGTATCATGCATATATATTTGTGCATAGTGTATGTATATATATATATATATATATGTTTAGATACAATGTGTGTATCATGCATATATATATGTGTGCATAGTGTATATCTATCTATCTGCTTACATATAATGTGTGTATCATGCATATATATGTGTGCATAGTGTGTGTGTATATATATATATATATATATATATGCTTAGATATAACGTGTGTATCATGCAGCTATATGTGTGCATAGTGTGTTTGTGTGTATATATGTATATATGCTTAGATATAATGTCTGTATCATGTATCTATATGTGTGCATAGTGTGTGTGTGTGTATATATATGTGTGCTTAGATATAATGTGTGTATAATGCATCTATATGTGTGCATAGTGTGTTTGTGTGTGTGTATATATATATATGTTTAGATATAATGTGTGTATCATGCATATATATGTGTGCATAGTGTGTTTGTGTATATATATATATCTGCTTAGATATAATGTGTGTATCATGCATATATATGTGTGCATAGTGTGTATATATATATATCTGCTTAGATATAATGTGTGTATCATGCATATATATGTGTGCATAGTGTGTATATATATATATCTGCTTAGATATAATGTGTGTATCATGCATATATATGTGTGCATAGTGTGTATATATATATCTGCTTAGATATAATGTGTGTATCATGCATATATATGTGTGCATAGTGTGTATATATATATATCTGCTTAGATATAATGTGTGTATCATGCATATATATGTGTGCATAGTGTGTTTGTGTATATATATATATATATCTGCTTAGATATAATGTGTGTATCATGCATATATATGTGTGCATAGTGTGTATATATATATCTGCTTAGATATAATGTGTGTATCATGCATATATATGTGTGCATAGTGTGTATATATATATATCTGCTTAGATATAATGTGTGTATCATGAATATATATTTGTGCATAGTGTATATATATATATATATGTTTAGATACAATGTGTGTATCATGCATATATATGTGTGCATAGTGTGTGTGTGTGTATATATATATATATATATGTTTAGATATAATGTGTGTATCATATATATATATGTGTGCATGGTGTGTATATATTTATATATGTTTAGATACAATGTGTGTATCATGCATATATATTTGTGCATAGTGTATGTATATATATATATATATATATGTTTAGATACAATGTGTGTATCATGCATATATATATGTGTGCATAGTGTATATCTATCTATCTGCTTACATATAATGTGTGTATCATGCATATATATGTGTGCATAGTGTGTGTGTATATATATATATATATATATATATGCTTAGATATAACGTGTGTATCATGCATATATATGTGTGCATGGTGTGTATATATTTATATATATGTTTAGATACAATGTGTGTATCATGCATATATATGTGTGCATAGTGTGTTTGTGTATATATATATCTGCTTAGATATAATGTGTGTATCATGCATATATATATGTGTGTGTGTGTGTGTGCATGATGTGTGTGTATATATATCTGCTTAGATATAATGTGTGTATCATGCATACATGTGTGCATAATGTGTGTGTGTGTATCTGCTTAGATATAATGTGTGTCTCATGCCTCTCTACGTGTGCATGCCTTATTGATCAAGCGATCGCAGGTTGGGACCTGAGTGAGGAAAGATAATCCCAAAAGAATCCAAAACGAGCCTTTCAAGGAATGTAAACACCTTTGGCAGCCCTTCTTACACTTTGCAGGCAAAAGGCAAACCAACCCAACGACAATCCCTTCCAAACCAGTGCAAAACTTTCCAAACGACCTGAACCAAATTATCTATCTTTGGACAATATATTTTTCCCTGACTTCCCCATGCAAGGAAAACAAAGCCCGTCTCTATTCAACTGTGTCCACATTCAATGGCTTGCAAAGTTCGCTGCGCACCTTTCCTCCCCGGCCCTTGTGTACTTAATCTCTGCATTAATTCCTTAATATTCCCTATCAAAGGGATCTCGAGGCGGAGGAGAGCAATAAAAAGGCACTGACCCTTTCTAGGAAACAGAAGAGGAAACACATTGAAAGAGGAGGGAAGGGCAAGGCCCAAGAGGACGGCAAGTTGAAACAAAGCCGCAAAAACCAGGATACGAAATTAGGACATGCTCCCTCTGAGCATGTGCAAAGTGCAAATCTCCTTCATTTGTGGAACTCCCAGAAATCAAGGTGAATTTCCCACAAAAACCTCCAGAATTTTTTTTTTGCTGCTCTGTGTGCCAAGTCTACACTTCTATACTATAGCTATAATAATAATAATAATAATAATAATAATAATAATAATAATAATAATAATAATAATAATAATTTATTTTGTACCCCGCTTCCATCTCCCCAAGGGACTCGGTGCGGCTTACATGAGGCCGAGCCCACAACACAACAATACAAGCAATAATCACAACAATGAAAGCAATTAAAATAAAAACACAAACAATAAACATATGACATTATCAATAAAGACAACCTACAATTAAAAACTGTGGGAAGGCCAAATGTAAAATTAAAAATGGGAAATAACTAAATAATTATTGATATGTGTGTATGCTGTAACCCCCTCTTTCTATATATACTATCTATCTGACTATATCTATATCTGTAATGAAATATATCAATATAAATAAACATGTCATGTTCGTTTGTGGGATTAACGTAACTCAAAAACCACTGGGGGAATGGGCACCAAATTTGGACACAAGACACTTCTCAGGCCAACGAGTGACCATCACTCATAACAACACGGAAAAACACAGCGGAAGAGACTTAAAAAGCCAAAAAGGCTAAATGACAATACAGAAAAAAGGGAAGGAAAGGGAGAAAGAAAGAAAGAAAGAGATGGAAGCAAAGAGCAAAGGAAGGAAGGAAAGAGGTAGAGAAGGAAGAAAGGATAGAAAGAAGGAAGGAAGGAAGGAAGGAGAAAAGGAAGCATGGAAACAAAGATCGAAGGAAGGAAGGAAGGAAGGAAGGAAGGAAGGAAGGAAGGAAGGAAGGAAGGAAGGAAAGAAAGAAGTAGAGAAGGAAGGAGAGAAAGAAGTAGGAAAAGAAAATGCGGGAAGGAAGGAATAAGGTAGAAAAGGAAGGAAGGAGAGAAAGAAAGAAAAAAGGGAGGGAAGGAAAGAAAGAAAGAAAGAAAGAAGAAAAGGAAAGAAAGGAAGGGAAGGGAAGGGAAAAAAAGAGGAAAGGAAGGAAGGAGAGGAAAAGAAGGAGGGGAAAAAGAGGGAAGGAAGGAAAGGAAGGAAAGAGAAAAGGAAGGAGGAAAAGGAAAAAGGAAGGAAAGGAAAAGAGGAAAGAGAAAGGGAGAGAAAGGAAAAGAAGGGAAAGGAAGAGAAAAAGGAAAGAGAAAGAAAGGGGGAAAGAGAAAGGAAGGAAGAAAGAGGTAAAAAAAGGAAGGGAAGGAAGGATGAAGAGAAAGAAAAGAAAAAGAAAAGAAAGAAAAAAAAGAAAAAGGTAGAGAAGAAAAAAAGAAAGAGGAAAAAGGGAAGGAAGGAAAAGGGAAGGAAAGAAAAGGAAATGAAAAAAAGGAGAGTACCAGAGGCAAGGAAGGAAAAAGAAGAAAGAAGAGAAAAAGGAGGGGAAGGAGAATTGAATGTTGAAAAGATCCAAATATAGGAAGAAGTAAAAGAAAGAAGGAAAGGAGAAAAAAGGAAAGAAAAGAAAGGGGGAAAGGAAGGAAAGAAGAAAGGAAGAGAGGAAGGAAAGAAGAAAAAGAAAAGAAAGGGAATGAGGGAGCAAAGGAAGGAGAGAAAGAGGGAAGGTTGGCCACAATAATGTTCGTTTGTGGGATTAACATAACTCCAAAACCACTGGACGAATGGACACCAAATTTGGACACAAGACACCTACCAGGCCAACGAGTGACCATCACTCAGAAAAACACTGGAAAACACAACAGAAGAGACTTAAGAAGCCAATTTTTTAAAAAAAATACATTACAACGCATGTGCAAAATCATATATATATTATTTATAGTAAATAAATAAAAAATAATAAAAAATAATAGTAAATAAATTATAGTAAATAAATAATAAATAATAGTAAATAAATAATAGTAAATTAATAATAAATAATAGTAAATAACAGTAAATAAATAATAGTAAATAAATAATAGTAAATAAATAATAATTAAATATGTGTGGTGTGTCTGTATATATTTGTGTTTGCTTGTTATACACACAAACACACGTATATACACATATACACAAATATATACACACACACCACACATATTAAATTATTATTTATTTACTACATTTGTATACCGCTCGTCTCAGCCCTCGGGTGACTCAGAGCGGATCACAATAGCAAAATCCAATGCTCAAACATCATAAAACAGTTAAAAACAATTAAAACAACAGCGTACTAAACAATCAATTAAACATATACACACACAAAGCACATGGACACAGACTGGGCCACAGCAAAGCGTGGCAGGGGACAGCTAGTATATAGATATAATATAACTCTTACTAGTACTATACTATAGATAGATAGGTGTAATACACACACACACACATATATATATGCCATATAAACTCTCTCCTGCAAGGTCAGATTCATGCTCTGGGCATTCGGTTATTTGGGAAGCATTCCTTCCTTGAGCCAAACCGCATTGGTTCTGCAGTGTGGACGCATCAGAATCAGGGAAGCAGAAGGTGGAGATGATCCAGACCAAGTGCTGCAAAACATCTGCGCCCTTTGCTGCAAGATAAACAAACGTAGTTTACGAGCCGGCTTTGCTATGTCTTTGCAATCGCCTTGAGGCCTTCCAAGAGGGGAATCCTACGGCAGCTCAGTGCTTGCAAATATCCTTTCTTTTCCCATGAAAAAATGGACAAATCAAAGTATTAATTGGAACGGACTGGCATGCGTTCGGCCACCGACGCCTGCCCCCCTTTGCTTCGTGCGGATAGACTACTGCAACGTGTTTGCATTGGGCTGCTCCTTGGAGACAGCACTTCTAATCTGCGACGAAGGAACAAAACCTGGGAAACGTAATTTCCCAGGGTTGCCTCTCTTTGCTTCTCATGGTTAGACTACTGCAATGTCTTTCCCTATGGGGCTGCTCTTGGAGACTGTGCTTTAGCTGCAAGAAGGAACAAAACCTGGGAGACGTAATTTCCCAGGGTTGCCTCTCTTTGCTTCACATGGTTAGACTACTGCAATGTCTTTCCCTATGGGGCTGCCCTTGGAGACTGTGCTTTAGCTGCAAGAAGGAACAAAACCTGGGAGACGTAATTTCCCAGGGTTGCCTTTCTTCGCTTCACATGGTTAGACTACTTCAATGTCTTTCCCTATGGGGCTGCCCTTGGAGACTGTGCTTTAGCTGCAAGAAGGAACAAAACCTGGGAGACGTAATTTCCCAGGGTTGCCTCTCTTTGCTTCTCATGGTTAGACTACTGCAATGTCTTTCCTATGGGGCTGCCCTTGGAGACTGTGCTTTAGCTGCAAGAAGGAACAAAACCTGGGAGACGTAATTTCCCAGGGTTGCCTCTCTTTGCTTCACATGGTTAGACTACTGCAATGTCTTTCCCTATGGGGCTGCCCTTGGAGACTGTGCTTTAGCTGCAAGAAAGGCGGTAATAAAGGAACTGACCGCAGGAGTTGTTGTGTCACAAGGTCTTTAGCCTCCTCTGCCAAACTACAACTCCCAGGGTCCCATGGCAGTTAGAAGTGGTGCCAAACTGGATTAACTCCGCAGTGTAGATGCATTAAGGGGAGTTGTAGCCCTGCAAGAGCTCAAAGGATTGCACAAGTGGGGTGGAGGAGCACTAAGGGGGCATTTGAGGGTGTTTTGGCTTTCCTGGAAGAGGAAGGGGTTCCACAAACCCACGGATTTGCAGTGCAGCCTCTGGCACTGTTTCCGTTTCCTTTTCTATTTTGGGTTCCTTTCCTTCTTATCGGCTTCCTGAGAAAAACCCAACACTGTTCACTAGAAAGAGGCGCCCATGGCGTAACGTTCCGGTTTTATCTGTATTAGGCCCCAACCCTCACACTTGACCATTGGATCAAGGGTCTATTATATTACTCTTGACCTATAGACATTCATTCATTCTCAACCAATCAATCAATTCATATATATAATTTCTTTTGACCTTTGGAACTACCTGCCGGAGGATCAAGTTGAATGATGCCCAAACTCCCCACTTTATCATTGGATCTAGTATATTATGTTAGTCTGGGGTTCATTTAGTCTTGACCTATATATACATACACACGCACACACTGTGTGTCTGGTTTTCCTATTTGACCATTTGGTACTTAGCAAACTATAAATCCCCACCAACTCTCTTCTGTCTATCCTCTTCTCACCATCTGCCTCATTGTTCACAACGAATCTGCAAAGCAGGGCATTAGGATCCCAAAGTAAATCCCCTCTTGAATAGTTTGGTACTTGGCGAACTATAAGTCCCCACCAACTCTCTTCTGTCTATCCTCATCTCACCATCTGCCTCATTGTTCACAACGACCCTGCAAAGTAGGGCATTAGGATGCCAGAGTAAATCCCCTATTGAATAGTTTGGTACTTGGCAAACTATAAGTCCCCACCAACTCTCTTCTGTCTATCCTCTTCTCACCATCTGGCTCATTGTTCACAACGAATCTGCAAAGCAGGGCATTAGGATGCCAAAGTAAATCCCTATTGAATAGTTTGGTACTTGGCGAACTATAAGTCCCCACCAACTCTCTTCTGTCTATCCTCAGTAGGGCATTAGGATGCCGAATTAAATCCCTATTTACATTCATTCTATATATTCATTCATTCATTCATTCATTCATTCATATACATATTTAAGGCCAAGGTTGCTT
>NW_026844589.1:34545922-34565719 GCF_025583915.1 Anolis sagrei ordinatus
GATGCTCAAACACAATGTTAGTCTGGGGTTAATTTAGGATTGACTCAATTATATATACACACACACACACATAAGCCCTTTGGACTGACCCGCCACCGGGTCACGTCAAACTGACCACTGGATCAAGCCAAAGGAAGCTCAAACTCTCCACTTCACCATTGGAACAAAAGTCTATTACGTTTGCCTGGATTTCATTTAGACTCAACTTGACTGTGTCCCTTTGGAACTACCTGCCACTGGTTCGTTCTGGATGGTAGTTGAAGTGGAATAATTGTGCCGTAAGTGTGTTGTGTGACCGGTCCCCGACCGGCTGGCTCCAGCGTGCAAGAATATCTCCGGGGAAGGCGCCGCTTGGGCCGGGCTTGCCTTGGAGCCCCAGGTCTGGGCCAAAAATAATAAAATCCTTGCGGCCTCAGCTTGCTCCTCTGCTCCACCCTCTGAAACAACTGCACTCAACGCAGCCTGGATTTTGCAAACGGACCGATTTCATCGAGGAAAAGTACTCCCGTCCTTATCTATTAGCTTCATCTCACCATCTGCCTCATTCTTCATAACAACCCTGCAAAGTGGGGCACTAGGATGCCAAATTAAATCCCCTCTTGAATACTGTGGTATGTGGCAAACTATAAATCCCCACCCACTCTCGTCTGTCTATCCTCATCTCATCATCTGGCTCATTGTTCACAACAACCCTGCAAAGCAGGGCATTGTTATGACAAAGTAAATCGCCTATTGTATAGTTTGGTACTTGGAGAACTATAAATCCACACCAACTCTCTTCTGTCTACCCTCATCTCATCATCTGGCTTATTCTTCCCAACGACCCTGCAAAGTAGGGCATTAGGATGCCGAATTAAATCCCCCCTTGAATAGTTTGGTACTTGGTGAACTATAAACCCCCACCAACACTCTTCTGTTGGAGGACATTTTGGTGCTGAACTGCGTTTCTGGTTTTCCTATTTGACCATTTGGTACTTGGTGAACTGTAAATCCCCACCAACTCTCTTCTGTCTATCCTCATCTCATCATCTGGCTTATTCTTCCCCATGGCCCTGCAAAGGAGGACATTTTGGTGCTGAACTGGGTCCCTGGTTTTCCTATTTGACCATTCGGTACTTGGCGAACTATAAATCCCCACCAACACTGTTCTGTCTATCCTTGTCTCATCATCTGGCTCATTGTTCACAATGGCCCTGCAAAGCAGGCATTAGGATGCTGAATTAAACCCTTTATTGAAAAGTTTGGTACTTGGTGAACTATAAATCCCCACTAATTCTCTTCTGCTTATCCTCATCTCACCATCTGGCTTATTCTTCCCAATGACCCTGCAAAGTAGGGCATTAGGATGCTGAATTAAATCCCCCCTTGAAATGTTTGGTACTTGGTGAACTATAAGTCCCCACCAACTTGGTGAACTATAAGTCCCCATCATCTCACCATCTGGCTTATTCTTCCCAACGACCCTGCAAAGTAGAGCATTAGGATGCCGAATTAAATCCCTTATTGAAAAGTTTGGTACTTGGTGAACTATAAATCCCCACCAATTCTCTTCTGCTTATCCTCATCTCACCATCTGGCTCATTCTTCCCAACGGCCCTGCAAAGTAGGGCATTCGGACGCCGAATTAAATCCCTTATTGAAAAATTCGGTACTTGATGAACTATAAATCCCCACCAACTCTCATCTGTCTATCCTCGTCTCACCATCTGGCTCATTCTTCCCAACGGCCCTGCAAAGTAGGGCATTAGGATGCTGAATTAAATCTATTGAAAAGTTTGGTACTTGGTGAACTCCAAATCCCCATTAACTCTCTTTCCGTGTGTCTCCATATGCTATTACAGAGGGAAAGGAGAGTCTCTGTGGCTGCCTCCGAAGGCCGGTCCAGCCCGGTCCGCTCTCAGGAATTCCAAGTATTTTCCCTTGGAGACCGTCAAGGTTTTCCATTGTTTCGTTTTGGGATTTTGGAGGCAGGAATGGAGGAAGGGAAGGGCAGACCCTCCACTCTCCTGGCCTGGTTTATGGCACTCTCCAAATGTAACCGGGGGGAAAAGCCCAATGTGCCACGCTTCGTAAACAAAAGGAAGACATGCAAAAGCTGCCCAGGCGGAACTTGTTGTGGTTTTCCAAGCGTGGGACAGAAGGGCCCGTTTGGGGCATTGCTTCTGCAAAAACAAAATTAGAGATATATATAGAAATGAAGGAGGAAGGCGCACGGGTGGAAATGTGCAATGGCATCACGCTTGGGCCTAATTTAGTAACAAACAGACCAGGACACGAGCGGTGGATGGAGCAGGAGGCCCAGGGATCTCAGGTGGAGCACACCTGCCTTGGAAACGGTCCCTTTAGAAGTTACCTGAATGAACCGCAAGGTGCGTGTGAGGCAGCAACACAAAAGGCCAAGGCCATGCGAGGTTATGAGCAGAGAGGAGGTCTGTCTGTATAAGGCAAGACCAAGTCAGGGTTACCTGTACAACCAGGGTGAGCTAAGACGACATCAAGTGAGGCTTACCTGTATAAGGCAAGACCAAGTCAGGGTTACCTATATAATAATAACAACAACCTATTCAACCAGGTGAGCTAAGAGGACATCAGGTGAGGCTTACCTATCTAAGGTAAGACCAAGTTAGTGTTACCTATACAACCAGGGTGAGCTAAGACGACATCAAGTGAGGCTTACCTGTATAAGGCAAGACCAAGTCAGTGTTACCTATATAACAACAACAACAACAACAACAACAACCTATTCAACCAGGTGAGCTAAGATGACATCAGGTGAGGCTTACCTGTATAAGGTAAGACCAAGTTAGTGTTACCTATACAACCAGGGTGAGCTAAGACAAGATCAAGTGAGGCTTACCTGTATAAGGCAAGACCAAGTCAGGGTTACCTATATAATAACAACAACAACCATCTATACAACCAGGGTGAGCTAAGACAACATCAGGTGAGGGTTACCTGTATAAAGCAAGAGCAAGTTAGTGTTACCTATATAACCAGGGTGAGCTAAGAGGACATCAGGCGAGGCTTACCTGTATAAGGCAAGACCAAGTCAGTGTTCCCTATATAACAACAACAACAACAACAACAACAACAACCTATACAACCAGGGTGAGCTAAGATGACATCAGGTGAGGCTTACCTGTATAATCTCAGACCTAGTTAGTGTTACCTATATAACCAGGGTGAGCTAAGATGACATCAGGTGAGACTTACTTGTATAATCTCAGACCTAGTTAGTGTTACCTATATAACCAGGGTGAGCTAAGATGACATCAGGTGAGGCTTACCTGTATAATCTCCAACCTAGTTAGTGTTACCTATATAACCAGGGTGAGCTAAGAGGACATCAGATGAGGCTTACCTGTATAACGTAAGACCAAGTTAGTGTTACCTATACAGCCAGGATAAGGCAAGGCCAAGTTAGTGTTACCTATATAACAACAACAACAACCTATACAACCAGGGTGAGCTAAGACAACATCAGGTGAGGCTTACCTGTATAAGGTAAGATCAAGTTAGTGTTACCTATATATAACACCTATATAACCAGGGTGAGCTAAAAGGACATCAGGTGAGGTTTACCTGTATAACATAAGACCAAGTTAGTGTTACCTATACAGCCAGGATAAGGCAAGACCAATATAACAACAACAACAATAACCTATACAACCAGGGTGAGCTAAGACAACATCAGGTGAGGCTTACCTGTATAAGGCAAGACCAAGTCAGTCTTACCTATATAATAATAATAATAATAATAATAATAATAATAATAATACCTATATAACCAGGGTGAGCTAAGACAAGATCAGGTGAGACTTACCTGTAAAAGGTAAGAACAAGTTAGTGTTACCTCTATAACCAGGGTGAGCTAAGGCGAAATCAGGTGAGGTTTACCTGTATAAGGCAAGACCAAGTCCGTGTTACCTATATAATAATAATAATAATAATAATAATAATAATAATAATAATAATGATAATACTTATGTAACCGGGGTGAGCTAAGACAAGATCAGGTGAGATTTACCTGTATAAGGCAAGACCAAGTTAGTGTTACCTATACAACCAGGGTGAGCTAAGACAAGAAGGTGAGCTAAGTCCAGAGGGTTACCTGCCTAAGGCTAGGTCAGGTGGGCTAAATTTTGATCAGGTGAGGGTTAGATGCCTTAAGGCCAGACCAGGTAGGCTACGGTGAGCTCAGGTGAGGATTACCTGGATATGTTTACAAGACCAAGAAAGAGTTGATTGCACAGAGACCCCAAAGTCAACACCTGGGGTCTCTGTTGCAAAGGTCTGACTGCAAGCATGGGCTGACTTGGGCCTTTCCTCCAGGTGTTTTGGACTTCAACTCCCACCATTCCTAACAGCCGGTAGGCTGTTAGGAATGGTGGGAGTTGAAGTCCAAAACACCTGGAGGAAAGGCCCAAGTTGGCCCATGGCTGGTCTATTGGGAGGTCCTCCTGTCATGCCAACCCCAGAGCTGTGCGTGCGAATGTAGGCGAGGAGGAAGGAAGGAAGAAAGGAAGGAAGGAGGGGAGAAAAGGAGGAGAGGAGGGTGCTTCTGCTGCTGCTGCTCAGGGAGGGTGGAGACTGCAAGTGCTGGCTGGCTTCCTTTGGGCAGAACTCAGAGAGAGCAGAGCCGAGGGCTGAGCGGTCGGTCAGTCGGTCGGTGGGTCACTCTCCTTGCCGGCCCTTCCTGCCATGTGCCGTAAGATGCCCACCTGCCCTTGGACCCCCACCTTCTCCTCTCCCCCACTGATGCCCACTCTAACTTCCCTCCCTTGCTCTCCTTCTCTTTGTAGGGTTATGGGGTGCCTTTCTGCTGCTGGGGATGCTGCTGAGCCCGAGTGCCACCTCTGGACCAGGTAAGGCAACCCATCGCTCCTCCTTCCCAGGTGTGTGCCTCCTGCCTTCCAATGCTCTGCTGACTTATGGGCTTTGGAGGGTTTCCTTACTGGTTTTGTAGGGTTTTCGGAGCTTGGTTTTGCCAGGACCAACTGGGATGTATTCATCAGCCCTTTTGGGGTTTTTTTAGGGAAGGTTATTCTTCTTTTTTGGGACTGCCACTCCCAGCATCCCCCATCCAGCCATGTGTACAAGGGAATGGAAGAGAGGTCCACCCACTCTCCCTCTTTTTCCTTTCCTTTCCTTTCCTTTTTCTTTCTTTCTCTTTCCTTTTATCCTTCCCTTCCTTCCTTCCTTCCTTTCCTTTTGTCTTTCTTTCTCTCTCTTTCCTTTATCCTTCCCTTCCTTCCTTCCTTTCCTTTCGTCTTTCTTTCTCTTCCTTTCCCTTCCTTCCCTTCCTTCCTTCCTTCCTTCCTTCCTTCCTTCCTTCCTTCCTTCCCTTCCTTCCTTCTCCTTCCTTCCTTCCTTCCTTCCTTCCTTCCTTCCTTCCTTCCTTCCTTCCTTCCTTCCTCCCTTCCCTTCCCTTCCCTTCCCTTCCCTTCCCTTCCCTTCCCTTTCATCTTTCTTTCTTTCTCTTTCCTTTATCCTTCCCTTCCTTCCTTCCTTCCTTCCCTTTCCTTTCATCTTTCTTTCTTTCTCTTTCCTTTATCCTTCCCTTCCTTCCTTCCTTCCTTCCTTCCTTCCTTCCTCCCCTTCCCTTTCCTTTCCTTTCATCTTTCTTTCTTTCTCTTTCCTTTATCCTTCCCTTCCTTCCCTTCCTTCCTTCCTTCCTTCCCTTTCCTTTCATCTTTCTTTCTTTCTCTTTCCTTTATCCTTCCTTCCTTCCTTCCTTCCTTCCTTCCTTCCTTCCTTCCTTCCTTCCTTCCTTCCTCCCTCCCTCCCTTCCCTTTCCTTTCATCTTTCTTTCTTTCTCTTTCCTTTATCCTTCCCTTCCTTCCTTCCTTCCTTCCTTCCTTCCTTCCTTCCTTCTCCCCTTCCCTTTCCTTTCCTTTCATCTTTCTTTCTTTCTCTTTCCTTTATCCTTCCCTTCCTTCCTTCCTTCCTTCCTTCCTTCCTTCCTTTCTTCCTTCCTTTCCTTTCATCTTTCTTTCTTTCTCTTTCCTTTATCCTTCCCTTCCTTCCTTCCTTCCTTCCTTCCTTCCTTTCCTTTCCTTTCCTTTCCTTCCCTTCCTTCCCTTCCTTCCTTCCTTCCTTCCCTTTCCTTTCATCTTTCTTTCTTTCTCTTTCCTTTATCCTTCCCTTCCTTCCTTCCTTCCTTCCTTCCTTCCTTCCTTCCTTCCTTCCTTCTTCCTTCCTTCCTTCCTTCCTTCCTTCCTTCCTCCCTCTTTCCTCCCTCCTTCCCACTCTCTCTCTTTCCCCTTCCATCCTCCTCCTCCTCCCTTTCTTTCTTCCTGCTCTGTTTTCTTCCTCCTTCCCTTTTCTTCCTCCTCCTGTCAGAGGCCTGCAGGCTGAGGCTGGACAGGCCTCTGTCGGGAGGGCTTTAGATGTCTGCAACGCAGAAAGGGGCTGGACTAGATGGCCTCTAGGGCCCCCTATGATTCCTAGGCTAGGTTGCATTACTCTCCGGAGAACTCCATCCTTTTCTTCCTCCCTTTCATCCTTCCTCATTCCCTTCCTTCCTTCCACCCTTCTCTTCCTCCCCCCCTTCTTTCTCTCTTTCCTTCCTCCTTCCCTCACTCTTTCTCCTTCCCTTCCACCCTTATGTCCTTCCTTCCTTCCCTCTCTCCCTTTCTCTTCCCTTCCTTCCTTCCTTCCTTCCTTCCTTTCTTTCCTTTTGTCTTTCCTTCCTTCTCTCTTTAATTTATCCCTCCCTCCCTCCCTTCATCCTTCCCTTTCACCTTTCCTTGCTTTTTGTCTTTCCTTCCTTCCCTCTTTCCTTCTTCCTTCCTTCCTTCTCTCTCTCCCTTTCCCCTTCCATCCTTCTCCTCCTCCCTTTCTTTCTTCCTGCTCTCTTTCCTTCCTCCTTCCTTCCCTTCCCTTCCACCCTTTCATTCTTCCTTCCTTCCCTTTCATCCTTCTCCTTTCCCTCTTTCTCCTTCCATCCATCCTTCCTGCCCACTTTGTCCTTCCTTCTTTTTCTCTTCCCTTCCTCCTTCCCTTCCTTCCTTCCTTCCTTCCTTCCATCAGGAAGTGCGAGCATGCTGTCCCCGAGTTAGACAGTTTGCCCACGCCATTTGAGGCCACTCCCGTGCCCAGGGAATGTAATTAATGGGGCATGTTGTGTTTATTAAGCTTGTTGTGTACCATTTATGTAACGTGTTATTTGTTGATCTGTTTCATTTGGGGTTGTGGTGTGGTGCTTTTGGTGTCATGTAATTTCTACTGTTTTAACTAATTTTCTCTGCTTGGAACCCCTTTCCCGTGGGAGAAGAAATAAATAAATAAAGGACCCCTGGGAGTTGTAGTTCCCGAAGTGCCAGCAGGAGACGTTTAGGTATTTTTTCCCCTTTGCAGAGCCAGGACTCGCCCTCCACTCTGCTCTGCCCACACTTCCTTTTTACCAACCAGGAAGTTTCATTACATAACAAATATATAATAATTAATATTAATTAATAATACTTGGAACCCTGGGGGTTGTATCTTACTGAGGCGCCAGCACGGTAGTTTTTCCCCTTTGCGGAGCCAGGACTCACCCTCTACTCTGCTCTGCCCACACTTCCTTTCTGCCAATCAGGAAACTTCATTACAAAACAAATATATACTTAATATTAATATTAATTAATAATACTTGGAACCCTGGGGGTTGTATCTTACTGAGGCGCCAGCACGGTAGTTTTTCCCCTTTGCAGAGCCAGGACTCGCCCTCCACTCTGCTCTGCCCACACTTCCTTTCTGCCAACCAGGAACCTTCATTATATAATACATAAATAATAATATTAATAATAATTAATAATACATGGAACCTTGGGAGTTGTAGTTTGCTGAGGCACCAGGAGGGGAGATTTAGGTAGTTTTTCCCCTTTGCGGAGCCAGGACTTACCCTCCACTCTGCTCTGCCAATCAGGAAGTTTCATTATATAATACATAAATAGTAATATTAATATTAATTAATAATACTTGAAACCCTAGGAGTTGTAGTTTGCTGAGGCATCAGCAGGAGTGATTGAGGTAGTTTTCCCCATTGCAGAGCCAGGACTCGCCCTCCACTCTACTCTGCCCACACTTCCTTTCTGCCAACCAGGAAGTTTCATTATATAATACATAAATAATAATATTAATATTAATTAATAATACATGGAACCCTGGGAGTTGTAGTTTGCTGGGGCACCAGCAGGGGAGATTTAGGTAGGTTTTCGCCATTGCAGAGCCAGGACTCACCCTCCACTCTGCTCTGCCCACACTTCCTTTCTGCCAACCAGGAAGCTTCATTACATAACAAATATATAATAATTAATATTAATATTAATTAATAATACTTGGAATCCTGGGGGTTGTAGTTTGCTGAGGCGCCAGCACGGTAGTTTTTCCCCTTTGTGGAGCCAGGACTCGCCCTCCACTCTGTTCTGCCCACACTTCCTTTTTACCAACCAGGAAGCTTCATTATATAACAAATATATAATACTTAATATTAATATTAATTAATAATACTTGGAACCCTGGGAGTTGTAGTTTGCTGAGGCGCCAGCAGGGGAGATTTAGGTAGGTTTTCCCCATTGCAGAGCCAGGACTCGCCCTCCACTCTGCTCTGCCCACACTTCCTTTCTGCCAACTAAGAAGTTTCATTGCACAATAAAAAATACTATTTAATATTAATTGATAATTAATATTAACTAATAATACTTCTTTGTTTATACCTCTCCTTTTTCTCTCTCTCTTGCGACCAGCGAGACTCCAAACAATCAGTTCGATGCCATTTAGATAATCCCAAAGTATACAAAACGTTAAAATAGAATTAAGCAAGGAAGATTCAGAGCGAGAGCCAGGCGCAGCGCCTGCCTTGCCGTATCTCCTCGGGAGATAAAGAAGGGAAAATCCCATCATTTCGCAACCGCAATTAGTCCTTAACGATGATAGGCCTCAAGGTCTGGGCTGATCCTAAAAAAGACATTGGGAAACCCTGTCGCACCTTTGAGGTGAGCTGAGAAATGACATCAGCTCCTTGTAACTAGTTACTTCTCTTAATTACAAGCAATATTTTCCATCATTAGTTGAGTATATTTGGTATTCTTTCAGAATAACTACTTACTTTTGAATAATGAGAAAGTTTCTTTCTAAAACTGTAGTGGTGACTAGCTACTTCTCTGCTGTGAATCAGTAACTCAAAATTACTTATTGAAACTACTTTTCTAAGTACTTTTCTCAAAATTACTTATTGAAACTACTTTTCTAACTACTTTAATACTGTGAACCAGTAACTCAAAATTACTTATTGAAACTACTTTTCTAACTACTTCAATACTGTGAGTCAGTAACTTAAAATTACTTATTGAAACTACTTTTCTAACTACTTTAATGCTGTGAATCAGTAACTCAAGATTACTTATTGAAACTACTTTTCTAACTACTTTAATGCTGTGAATCAGTAACTCAAGATTACTTATTGAAACTACTTTAATGCTATGAATAAGTCACTTAGAATTACTCCTTTAAATTACCCTTTAACTATTTTTCTGTTGTGAAAACTATTTTCTGTTTCTTTGGATCAGTAGCTTAAAATTACTTCTTAAAATACCTTTTTGCTGTGGATTAGTAACCTAGAATTACTCCTTTAGTAAAGTAAAATTACTTATTGAAACTACTTTTCTAACTACTTTAATGCTGTGAACCAGTAACTCAAGATTACTTATTGAAACCACTTTTCTAACTACTTCAATACTGTGAGTCAGTAATTTAAAATTACTTATTGAAACTACTTTTCTAACTACTTTAATGCTGTGAATCAGTAACTCAAGATTACTTATTGAAACTACTTTTAAAACTACTATAATGCTAGGAATAAGTCACTTAGAATTACTCCTTCAAATTACCCTTTAACTATTTTTCTGTTGTGAAAACTATTTTCTGTTTCTTTGGATCAGTAGCTTAAAATTACTTCTTAAAATACCTTTTTGCTGTGGATTAGTAACCTAGAATTACTCCTTTAGTAAAGTAAAATTACTTATTGAAACTACTTTTCTAACTACTTTAATGCTGTGAACCAGTAACTCAAGATTACTTAATGAAACCACTTTTCTAACTACTTTAATACTGTGAGTCAGCAACTTAACATTACTGATTGAAACACCTTTTCTACTTTAATGCTGTGAACCAGGAACTCAAGATTATGTATTGAAACTACATTTCTAACTACTTTAAGGCTATGAATAAGTCACTTAGAATTACTCCTTTAAATTACCCTTTAACTATTTTTCTGTTGTGAAGCTTTGGATCAATAGCTTAAAATTACTTCTTAAAAATACCTTTTTGCTGTGGATCAGTAACTTAGAATTACTCCTTTAGTAAAATTACTTATTGAAACTACTTTTCTAACTACTTTAATACTGTGAGTCAGTAACTTAAAATTACTGATTGAAACTACTTTTAAAACTACTTTAATGCTATGAATAAGTAACTTAGAATTACTCCTTTAAGTTATCTTTTAACTATTTTTCTGTTGTGAAGCTTTGTATCAGTAGCTTAAAATTACTTCTTAAAAATACCTTTTTCCTTTGGATCGGTAACTCAGAATTACTCCTTTAAACTATCTTTCTAGCTACTTTCCTGCTGTGAAGCTTTGGATAAGTAACTTAAAATGACTTAATGAAACTACTTTCCTAACTACTTTTTTGCTGTAAGTCAATTACCCTTTAAATTACCTGTTAATGACTTTTCCTGCTATGGACTAGCCACTTAAATGTTTTTGTAACTGCCTTTCCACGAAGTTACTGTGTGGATCAGTAACTTCGTGGAACTATGAATGATCGGCTTCCTATTTTCCTTCCTCCTTGTCCAGATTTTCGTTTACTTTTGTCCAGAATTGAAACCGGTTTTGGAGCAATTGAAGGGAGCTGAGAGAGGACAAAAAGGGGGAAAGTTGGGAAGAAACCGGGACATTTCAAGTTTAGCCTCAAAAATGGTTAAATAAAGAGAAATAAAGCGAGAAGGGGTTCCCAAAGGTCATCTAGCCTGACCCCATTTGTTTATTTATTTTGCAATGCAGGAAATTATAAATAAAACATCATTTGTGTGCATTCTCTGGAATGACTACTTTGCCCTTTAGTAAAAAAAGGAGGTTAAATAAGGACAAATAAAGTGAGAAGGGTCTCCCAAAGGTCATCTGGCCTGACCCCATTATTATTATTATTATTATTATTATTATTATTATTGCAATGCAGGAATTCATAACTAAGGCACCATTCATGTGCACTTCTTGGGAATGACTTTAGGGGTAAAAAAGTGAGGTTAAATAAGGACAGATAAGGCACGAAGGGTCTCCCAAAGGTCATCTAGACTGACCCCATTATTATTATTATTATTATTATTATTATTATTATTATTATTATTGCAATGCAGGAATTCATAACTAAAACACCATTCATGCACACTTCTTGGGAATGGCTTTAGGGGTAAAAAAGTGAGGCTAAATAAGGGCAGATAAGGCACGAAGGGTCTCCCAAAGGTCATCTATCCTGACCCCATTATTATTATTATTATTGCAATGCAGGAATTCATAACTAAAACGCCATTCATGCGCACTTCTTGGGAATGGCTTTAGGGGTAAAAAAGTGAGGTTAAATAAGGACAGATAAGGCACGAAGGGTCTCCCAAAGGTCATCTAGACTGACCCCATTATTATTATTATTATTATTATTATTATTATTATTATTATTGCAATGCAGGAATTCATAACTAAAACACCCTTCATGCGCACTTCTTGGGAATGAATTTAGGGGTTAAAAAGTGAGGTTAAATAGGGACAGACAAGGCAAGAAGGGTCTCCCAAAGATCATCTAGTCTGACCCCCATTGTACTTATTTTATTTGCAACCGCATTTCTCCAAAGAGGTAATGTTTCCCTTTCCCTGCAGTGATCTATTCCTTGGGTGGACACTTCTTGCAGTCGTGCAGTCCATCCTAAGGTTGCGAAGCATCTCTGTGCTTGTCCGGTCATGTTTCTTGCTCCATCACAATGTCCCTCCGGGCATTTAAACCATGGCGATTGCTTTACCTCGGCCGAAATGATACGTTTAGTGTCTCATGCAGAATTGTATGGGTCTACGCTGACCATCCTATGGCAGTGTCAATCCAGCCAAAGTCACTTGTTTACATAATATTGTTGTTGTCGTCATTGAGTTGTTATAATTATTATTATTATTATTATTATTATTATTATTATTATTATTTTATTATTTTATAGTTATTGTTATTAGTCCTTTTCATGTTGTGTTCAGGGTGTTATAATTAACATTATTAGTATTGGTATTTGTGTATCTTCCTCCCAAAAGGATCACAAGATCTCTGCTTGCATCACTTTTTTGCACCGTTTGTGCAAAGGGGCCCAAGGGGCTTGTCTTGGCCAGAGGCAGAAGTGACCCAGCGGTCAGCAGCTGGAGCCTCTGGCCTTTCGCACACGCACGCATGCCTCGCATTCCCTGACCTGCCGCTGCTTGTCGGTTTTGCACTTGCAAACGTGAGAAGTGTTGTTCAAGGGCCTCCTTTGCACCCTTCCTGGAAAAGCCCATTTGCAATGCAAATCCGGGAGACGCTCCCTTCCATCCCTTGACCCTTTGCACCTGCCTTACAGCTTGGGAAGGAAGTGGGTTCATTGGGTTATATTACCATTTGTAGTAGTATAAATTATTGTATTGTTGAAGGCTTTCATGGCCGGAATCACTGGGTTGTTGTAGGTTTTTTTGGACTATATGGCCATGGTCTAGAGGCATTCTCTCCTGACGTTTCGCCTGCATCTATGGCAAGCATCCTCACCTCACAACCTCTGAGAATGCTTGCCACAGATGCAGGCGAAACGTCAGGAGAGAATGCCTCTAGACCATGGCCATATAGCCCGAAAAAACCTACAACAACCCAGTATAAATTATTATTTTTTATTATTAGTAATAGTAGCAGTATATTATATTATATTATTATTAGTAATATTTATTTATTACAAGTATTTGTACCCTGCCCTTCTCTACCCCCAATTATAATATTATTATAATTAGTTGTATGTATATTGTATTATTAGTAGTACATATATTATATTATTAGTATATATATTATATTATTATTAGTAGTAATAGTAGTAGTATATGAATTGTATTATTATGTTATTATTATTATTAGTAATAATAATATATATTATTTATTACAAGCATTTGTACCCCGCCCTTCTCTACCCCCAATTATAATATTATTATAATTAGTAGTAGTATGCATATTATATTATTAATAGTACATATATTATTAGTATATATATATATATATATTAGTAGTAGTAGTAATAGTAGTAGTATATGTATTATATTATTATGTTGTTATTATTATTAGTCATAATAATAATATATATTATTTATTACAAGCATGTGTACCCCGCCCTTCTCTACCCCCAATTTTAATATTATTATAATTAGTAGTATGCATATTATATTATTAGTAGTACATATATTATATTATTAGTATATATATTATATTATTATTATTAGTAGTAGTAGTAATAATAGTCTAGAGAAGACAATTATGCTGGGGAAAGTGGAAGGCAAAAGGAAGAGGGGCCGACCAAGGGCAAGATGGATGGATGGCATCCTTGAAGTGACTGGACTGACCTTGAGGGAGCTGGGGGTGGTAACGGCCGACAGGGAGCTCTGGCGTGGGCTGGTCCATGAGGTCACGAAGAGTCGGAGACGACTGAACGAGTGAACAACAAGTAATAATAGTAGCATATGTATTATATTATTATGTTATTATTATTATTATTATTATTAGTAATAATATATATTATATTATTATAATCTATATAAATAAAAATGTAATGTTCGTTTGTGGGATTAACATAACTCAAAAACCACTGGACTAATTGTCAATACACCTATCAGGCCAATGAGTGACCATCACTCATAAAACACTGAAAAGCACAGCAGACAGGACTTAAAAAGCCAAAAAATAAAAATACATTACAACACATGAGCAACACACACACACATATATGCAAACACACATATATACACATATACACAAATATATACACACACAAAACTGACAACAGCAACACATGGCAAGGGACTGCTAGTTAGTAGTATATATTATTGTTGTTGTTGTTGTTATTATTATTAGTAGTAGTATATATATTATTAGTATATTATTATTATTATCATCATCATTATCATCATCATTACAACTCTCATAATCTCTCTCACACACACACACACAATTGGGAATTAGTCTTGCCTGCCACCTTGTGGCTGTATCAGGCATTGCCCTGAAGTGGAAAGAATAAGGGATGGTACTACATACATACATTGCACATTATACATATACATACACATATATCTATCTGCCTTTGTTCCTCTGCAGTGAATCCCTGCTGCTCTTTCCCATGCCAGCACAAAGGCGTGTGCATCCGCACAGGCGTATCCGGATACGAATGTGATTGCACCCGGACCGGTTACTACGGCACCGACTGCGCCGTGCGTGAGTACATTGCCGCCCCTTGGTTGACATTTTGGGATGGATAAGCTGGAACCACTCTTGGGATGCAGCCGGAGCTTTGGGCTAGTGGGAATGTTGTGACTGGCCACCTTGAATGGCCTTGCAGCTTCAAAGCCTGGCTGCTTCCTGCCTGGGGGAATCCTTTGTTGGGAGGTGATTAGCTGGCCTTTCTCCCACCCTGGACATCATTCCACATATACATATATTTTTCCTGCAGGGCAGAATGGGGTTGGGCTGGATGGCCTCTGGGGTCTCTTCCGACGCCATTCTTCTCTGACTCCTCCTCCCTCTCCCTCCAGCCGAATTCTGGACGCGCATCCATGACGCCGTGCGGCCCTCGCCCGCCTTCTACCACTTCATCTTGACCCACTTCAGGTGGTTTTGGGACGTCATCAACAACACTTTCATCCGGGACACGTTGATGAGGCTGGTGCTGACCAGTGAGTCCAGTAACATAAACACTCCTGCAGAAAATGGGCCCCTTTTTGGTTTGTCCTGCAGGAAACATAATCTCTGAGATGACGGGATGCCCACGTCGATCTTCCTTTATGGATTTTTGTTTTGGGGGGTCAACAGTTCTATCTATTTTATCTATGTATCAATCCATCGATCTTATCACTTATCTATCTATCTATCTATCTATCTATCCATCCATCCATCAATCCATCCATCTCTATCTCTCCATCCATCCATCCATCCATCCATCCATCCACCCATCCATCTATCTTCTATCTATCTATCTATCTATCTATCTATCTATCTATCTATCTATCTATTTACCTATCCATCCACCCATCTCTATCTGTCTGTCTATCTATCTATCTATCTATCTATCTATCTATCTATCTATCTATCTATCTGTCTGTCAGTCGATCGATCAATTGATCGATCGGATCTATCTATCCATCCATCTCTACCCACCCATCTTGAACTATCGATCAGATCTATCTATCTTTCTAGGTATCTATCTATCTATCTATCCATCCATCCATCCATCTCTACCCACCCATCTCAATCGATCGGATCTGTCTGTCTATCTATCTATCTATCTATCTATCTATCTATCTATCTATCTATCTATCTATCTATCTCTACTCACCCATCTCTATCGATCTATTTATCTATCAAGGTATCTATTCTATCTATCTATCTATCCATCCATCCATCCACCCATCCATCCATCGATCCATCCATCCATCTCTACCCACCCATCTCGATCAATCGATCGGATCTATCTATCTATCCATCCATCTCTATCCACCCATCTCTCCCTCTATCCTATCTATCTATCTATCTATCTATCTATCTATCTATCTATCCTATCCATCCATCCATCCATCCATCCATCCACCCACCCGTCCATCCATCTATCCTCTCCATCCACTCATCCATCTATCTATCTATCTATCTATCTCTCCATCCATCCATCCATCCATCCTATCTATTCTATCTATCTATCTATCTATCTATCTATCTATCTATCTATCTATCTATCCATCCATCCACATCCATCTCTATCTACCCATCTCTCCCTCTATCCTATCTATCTATCTATCTATCTATCTATCTATCTATCTATCTATCTATCTATCTATCTATCTATCAAGGTATCTATCTATCAAGGTATCTATCTATCTATCTATTCATCCATCTCTACCCACCCATCTCGACTGATCGATTGGATCTATCTATTTATACATCCATCTCTACGCACCCATATCTATCTATCTATCTACATACCTACCTATCTACCTACCTACCTACCCATCCATCTTTACCCATCCACCTCTATCTATCCATCTATCAATCCATCCATCCATCTCTCTCTCTCTATCTATCCATCCATCCACCTCTACCCACCCATCTCCCTCTCCCTCTCCTATCTATCTATCTATCCATCCATCCATCTCTATCTACCCATCTCTCCCTCTATCCTATCTATCTATCTATCTATCTATCTATCTATCTATCTATCTATCTATCTATCTATCTATCTATCCATCCATCTCTATCCACCCATCTCTCCCTCTATCTATCTATCTATCTATCTATCTATCTATCTATCTATCTATCTATCTATCTATCTAGGTATCTATTGATCTATCTATCTATCCATCCCTCCATCTCTACCCACCCACCTACCGACCCACCCATCTCTCTCTCTCTCTCTCTCTCTCTCTCAATCAATCAAGGTATCAATCTATCCTATCTATCCTCTCTCTCCCTCTCTCTCTGCAATATTCTTTCAGTATGAAATCTTGACGTGACCCCTCTTCCCTCCTTGCAGTGCGGGCCAACCTCATTCCCAGCCCGCCCACCTACAATTCCAAGTACGGCTACCTCAGCTGGGAGTCCTATGCCAACCTGAGCTACTTCACCCGGGTCCTCCCCCCGGTGCCCACTGACTGCCCCACGCCCATGGGCACCAAAGGTGAGCCATAGAGATGCATGCGTATGACCACAAGAGTGCCTCCCACTGTGTCATGGGCAAAGGCTGGACCTGGCTATCCCACCCATTCACTCGTCTATCTGTCCCTCCCTTGCAGGGCCGTCGCAGCTCCCGGACCCGAAGCTGGTGGCCGAGCGCCTCCTCCTCCGGCGGACCTTCTGCCCGGCCCCTCAGGGCACCAACCTGATGTTCGCCTTCTTTGCCCAGCACTTCACCCACCAGATCTTCAAGACCTCCGGCAAGATGGGACACGGCTTCACCAGGGCCCTGGGCCATGGGGTGAGCACGCCGGTGGGGAACCCAAAGGGCATCCAGCCCAACCCCTATCCACCACAAAGCAGAACACAATCCCTATAGGATCCTATAGGATCCACCCAAAGCCCATCCAGTTCAACCTCCTTCAGCCAGCCAGGAAGGAAACATCCGATCCTTCCTCAAAGATGGCCACCTGGCCATAGATGTGATATTTAAATAGGCAGATATGATTAAGAGATAACTACGATAGAGAGCTCGTAGAATAGACTTCCCTCGGAGGTTCATGCCAATCCTTTTCTGCAGGTGGATCTGGGGCACATTTACGGAGACAACCTGGAGCGGCAGCACCAGCTCCGACTCTTTCGGGACGGGATGCTCAAGTACCAGGTAGGAAAAACATATTGTCATCATACCTCTCTGTAAAGCAAGCAAGGCTTCAGACCAGGGCAAGATCAGGTGAGATTTACGTTTGTAAGGCAGGATCTGTGGCATTTATATGGCTAAAATATGCAAGGCTTAAGACCAGGGTGGACTAAGGTTTGATCAGGTGAGAGTTACATGTCTTAAGGCCAGATCAGGTGGGCTACGGTGAGCTCAGGTGAGGGTTACCTGTCTTAAGGCTAGATCAAGTGGGCTATGATGAGCGTTACCTGTCTTAAGGCTAGGTCAGATGGGCTATGGTGAGCTCAGGTGAGCATTACCTGACTTAAGGCTAGATCATGTGGGCTACAGTGAGTTCAGGGGAGGGTTACCTGTTTTAAGGCCAGATCAGGTGGGCTAAGTTTTGATCGGTGAGGGCTACCTGTCATAAGGCTAGATCAGGTGGGCTATGGTGAGCTCAGGTGAGCATTACCTGACTTAAGGCTAGATCATGTGGGCTACAGTGAGTTCAGGAGAAGGTTACCTGCCTAAGGCCAGATCAGGTGGGCTACACTGAGCTCAGGTGAGGCTACCTGTCTCAAGGCCAGATGAGGTGGGCTACGCTGAGCTCAGGTGAGCATTACCTGTCTAAGGACAGATCAGGTGGGCTACAGTGAGCTCAGGTGAGGGTTACCTATTTTAAGGCCAGATGAGGTAGGCTAAGTTTTGATCAGGTGAGGGTTATCTGTCTTAAGGCTAAATCAGGTGGGCTATGGTGAGCTCAGGTGAGGGTTAACTGTCTTAAATCCAGATCAGGTGGGCTACGGTGTGCTCAGGTGAGGGTTACCTGTCTTAAGGCAAAATTAAGGCTACAGTGAGCTTACAAGGCAACGAACCCCCCTGTCCCCGTTTCCTTGATGAGGACTGTAACCTTGTGCAGGATGTGGCCGAGTGACCGTGTCACGCCCTTGCCCTTTCTCTCTCCTCGCAGATTGTCAAGGGGGAGATGTACCCACCCTCGGTGGTGGAGGCCCCAGTGCACATGATCTACCCGGCGCACGTGCCGCCTGAGGCCCGCCTGGCGGTGGGGCAGGAGGTCTTTGGCCTGCTCCCGGGGCTCATGATGTTTGCCACGCTCTGGCTGCGGGAGCACAACCGTGTCTGCGCCCTCCTCAAGGAGGAGCACCCCACCTGGGACGACGAGCAGCTCTTCCAGACCGCCAGGCTCATCCTCATCGGTGAGCTGGGAAAGGAAGGGAGGGAGGAAGGCCTGCACTTTGAGGGCCAAAAAAGGTCACTTCAAGGTTTTCACAAGAGTCACGCTTCCATTTTCCTAGATTTATTTAATTATCGTGTCAGAAGCAAGTTGTAACGTATTTCAAAACACAAAGTCAAATCCTTGGCATTATACTAAATTTCCTTTGGCCACTTGGAGTAGCTGTGAGAAGGTCCTCCATTGTGCATGTGGCAGGTCTCAGGATGAATTGTAGTAGGTGGTCTGTGGTTGGATCTCCTCCACACTTGCATGTCGCAGACTCCACTTGCTTTTCTGCGGCTCTGCCGTGGTGGCCACCAACCAATACTGACCACTCTCCACCCAGGGGAGACCATCAAAATTGTCATCGAGGACTACGTCCAGCACCTCAGCGGCTACTACCTGCAGCTGAAGTTCGACCCGGAGCTGCTCTTTGGGGCCCAGTTCCAGTACCACAACCGCATCGCGGTGGAGTTCAACCAGCTCTACCACTGGCACCCGCTCATGCCGGACACCTTCCGGATCCGAGGCGAGGAGTACAGCTATGAGCAGTTCATCTACAACACCTCCATGCTGACCGACTACGGCGTGGAGGCCTTGGTCGAGGCCTTCTCCAATCAACGGGCTGGACAGGTAGGCCCTTCCCGATGGCCATCCTCATCCATGCATTGCGTGGAATATCATAACTTATTGTGCAATAGTCTTCTTCCACTATTGGCACTGTTAGGGGCTACTTCACCTTTCGTTATAAGGTTCCTCCTTAGAGGTTTTAACACTGTATGGGTTCTGCTTTGATTCATGTCCTCCTCCATTCTAATGTGTGCAATCTGCATAGAGTGGAATGTCATAATTTATTGTGAAATAATCTCCTTCCACTTTTGGCGCTGTTAGGGGCTATTTCACCTTTCGTTATAAGGTTCCTCCTTGGAGGTTTTTACACATTGTATGGG